>BLKR01004770.1:0-98291 GCA_011170035.1 Teleogryllus occipitalis | reverse complement strand
TGGATAATCCTCCAATCCTCTGCGTCACGTAGGCCATCACAGAAACACATCAGACTGTTTGAAAGCATGGAGTGAAAAAAAAGAAGAAAAAAAGAAAGAAAGAAAAAAAACAACAGATTTCTTCATATATTTGGTTAAGAAGAAAATGCTACACGATTGTCGTTATTAATGATTTGCCAAATACGAATCCCTGCTCAAACAATGTGAATTATGTTAAGGGTGTCCATTAGGAATAAACTTTTTGAAGAAAGTTTTAATAAAAATAACATTTCAGTTATTTTCATTAGCCATCTTGAAATTAAATTTCAGTTCCCCGTGCCAAAATGGTGTACACCGTACACCAATGAAAACTGTCATGATTCCTATAAAAATCAAACGAAACTATTTTAGACTACGTTAAATCTTAGCGTCTCAGCGAGTAAGCCGTAACGATGTTTAGCTGTTACTAAGCAGGAAAAAGTATGAAAATCGTTATGGTTTGTGATGGATAAAGGAGGAAACAATTTAGCATGTTTTGACGAATGACACTGCTAGTTACGAACAAATCAATACAATATACATTAGGTACCCACTAAGAACCAATTCTTCATCCATTTTCCTGAATCAAACATTTTTAATTATAATTTTGTGTTTCATTACAATGATTATTAGAATAATTAAAAATTTAAACTACGGTTTATTAGAAGATTACACCTACTGTTACTTTTTTTGCAGACGGTTACATATTTTACGTATTTTGCAAATTACAGTTTCTGTAATTTTCAATTACGCGTTCAAAGAAATGTGTTCAGTTACGTTGCGTGTTGCGAGACTATAATTGTGTCAAAAACTAAAGGTGTTTATTTCTTGAGGCGAAAGCATTACTAAAAAATTGTAAGGTAATTGTAAAAAAAAGTAAAAAGATTACAGTTCACGCTATTTGCACCCATTATTTGCTGTTGCTGTACGCTCTCACACTATACTTATATTCCAAACTTGTATTGATTTGTGTGTTTGTTTTAGTATTTCGTTGGAATTACGATTGCAGAGGGAAGAGAAACGAGGGTTATGTGCTAACGTTACTACGGTTTTGTCACTGTGAATCATTATTTTACATACGTTTTGTGTGCCATTGACAATAGTATGAATCGAGCTAAAAAATTAAGAGTACAGTACACGCTATTTGATGCTACATACCACTCATACTTTACATACATTCCACATTTTTGTATCTTTTCTTTGGAATTCCGTGTTCAACGAGAAAAACAACAACGAAATTAGAAGAAAAAAATGACAAAACAAGCGTGTGTTCCGCGCTGGCGAATCCGGCGAATACAGTCGCGGCCGAGGTCCGCGAAACAAAAGAGCGCGGCGTGGCGCGGTGCGGCGCGGCAGCGTGGCGATTTGTGGAGGCCGCGCCCGCGGGCCGCGGTGGCGCGGGGCCAGAGCACGTCTCTCTCGGTCTCGAGCGCTCACCTCGCTTCACCTCACCTCACCTCACCTCACCCCGCCCCGCCCCGCCCCGCGTCAAGCCGAGGCCCCCGCCGCGCCGCGGACGAGACACCGCGGTCGCTCCCTCGCCCCGTCCCGCCCTGCCCTGCCCGCCCGCTCGCTCGCTCGCTGGCTTGCCGGGCGGCGCGGCACGGCGCGGCGCGGGGTCTCTCGGCATGCGCGACGTGCTCTGGCTTGAATATGTGTGTGTGTGTGTGTGTGTGTGTGAGGCTGGTTGGCGGTCTGTGAGGTGTGGCGCAGCGCCCACGCCTGGCTTCGCCTCGTCTCTTCGCCGCGCCCCGCGCCCCCGCGCGCGCCATGCTCAGGGACGGGGCCCGGCCGCGCCGCGCCGCGCCGCGCCGGGCCGGGCCGGGTCGGGGCCCCGCCGCCGCGGCCGGGCCGAGCCGCGCCGCGCCCCGCTCGGCGCTCGGCGCTCGGCCGCGCCGAGAACGGGCCGTGCGCGGCCGGGCCCCGCGGGATCGAAGCGCCGCCTGCGCGGGCGGCCGGCGCGCGGCGGCCCCGCCTCCCGCGCGCCGACGCCCGCGCCTTCTCGTGATTTGAACGCCCTCGAGATGGGAGATTATCGCGACAGGTTAAAGGGGATCGTTAGTTTGGAGACGTCTTGACGTGATGACGTCGTTTAATTCGGTCGGCCGTTGGAGGTTTGGTTGTTTTTTTGACGTTGAAAATTAATTATAAAACCGTGGTTTCTCGTGATTTAAACTGTCTCAAGCACTTTACATTTGTGCGTTTCGTTTAAGGGATTCGGTAGAAGGATTACATGTCGACGTGATGGCGTCGTTTAATTCACTCTGTCAGTGGTTCTTATTTATTTATTTAACGTCGAAAACTGTAATAAAATTGCTGTTTCACGTGATTTAAACTGTTTCAACGTCCTTAGTTTTCAGTTTTGGTTGACGTTATTCGTTAGAATTAGCACTTCTCGACATGATGACGTTTTCTAGTTCGATCTGTCGCAGAAGCTTTTGTTTATTTACTTGACGTCAAAAAATTATTTAAAACCGAGGTTTCTTTTGATTTAAATGATCTCGAGCGACTTTGTTATCGCGTTTGCTTTACGGAAATCGTTAGGAGGAGTACATCTCGATGTGACTACGTCGTTTGATTTGGCCTTCCTGTGCTGCTTTGTTTATTAATTTAACGGCAAAATAGTAATAAAACGGCGTTTTCACGGGATTTAAACGCCTTCAAGCTCATTAGTTTTAACATGTACTTGAAGTAATTCATTAGATTGAGTACATCTGGACGTGATGACGTCGTTTAATTCGGTTTGTTCAAGAGTCTTATTAATTTATGCAACGTCAAAAATTATTTAAAGAACGACCCATTCTCGTGCTTTAAACGACCTCAGGCGCTTTTGTTATCGTATTTGGTTTATGGAATCCTTTAGAAAGAGTACTTCCCGACGTGACTACGTCGTTTGATTCGGCCGATCGGTGAAGCTTTATTTATTTATTTTATGTTAAAAATAGTAATAATGCAACGTTTTCACGTGATTCAAACAGCTTCAAGCGCATTAGTTTCTAGTTTTGTTTGCAGTAATATTTTAGATTGAGCACATCTAGACGTGATGACGTCTTTGAAATCAATCTGACAGTGGGCTTTATTTATTTATTTAACATCAAAAATTGTTTTTAAAAATCGCTGTTACGCGTGATTTTAACATTCTCTATCTTATTGGTTCACGCCTTTGGATGAAGGAAGTCGTTGTTTTGAACATTTCTTGACATGATTACGTTTCTTAATTAGGTGTCAATAGGACTTGTTTTATTTTTTAACGTTAAAAAGATGTTAAAAAAAATCTGCGAATTCCCGGTTTTTCAACGCCCTCAATGTGTTTGAATATCGAATCGGGTTAAAGGGAATCGTTAGGTTTGGTACATGTTGGCGCAGAGACAATTTTTAATTCGATCTGACTCTAGAAATTGGTTTATTTGTTTAACGTCAAAAACCAATAAAAATAGTAATTTGTAATGATTTAAACCGCCCAAAAATCTTTTGATATCGCATTTGTTTCACGGAGTTTGCTAGAAGACCCACATCTTGATGAGATAACGTGATAAAAGTCGTTCGGCCGTAGATGCTTTATTTATTTATTAATGTTAAAAAAACAACAAAAAACTGAAGCTTCACATTATTGAAAGACCTTCGAGTTCTTTGGTTTTCGGCTTTGGATGAAGTAATTCGTTAGAATAACCCTCTTTTGATGTGATGATGTTAATGCATTCGTTATGTTGAAGGTCTCTTGTTATTAATTTAATGTCAAAAATTAATTTAAAAACAGTTGTTTCTGATTAATTAAACTGCCTCAAGCGCTTTTGTATTGGCGTTTGGTTTACGTAATTTGTTGGAAGGATGTCATGTTGACATGACGACGTCGTCTAATTAGGTCTGCCAGTGATGATCTACTTATTTATTTAAAGTCAAAAACAAGTATAATACTGCTGTTTCAAGTGATTTAAACGACTTCAAGTTCTTCGATTTTCGGTTTGAATTGAAATATTTAGTTACTTTGAGCACCTCTGGACATGATGTCGTCGTTTAATTCGTTCTATCGGTGAGCTTCATTTATTTATTGAACATGAAAAATGAATTGAAACACAGCGGTTTCTCCTATTAAAACGGCCTCGAGCGCTTTGGCTATCGTGCTTGGTATAAGAAATTCGTTAAAATGAGGACTTCTTGACCAGATGACGTCTTTTAATTTTGACTGTCGGTAGGGTTTCATTTAATTATTTAATATCAAAATAGTAATAAAACTTCGGTTTTCGTGTTGTTAAAACGGCTTTGTGTTCTTTGGTTTACAGTTTTATTTGAAGTAATTTGTTAGAATGAGCACTTGTTGAAGTAATGACGTCGTTTAATTCGTTCAGTTGGTGGGCTTTATTTATTTATTTAAAGTAAAAAATAACTGAAAAATTCGCTGCGTCGAGTGATTTAAACGTTCTCTAACGTATAAATTTACGCGTTTCGATCAAAAAATTTGTTATATTGAACCTTTCTTGGCGGGATGACGTCTCTTAATTATGTGTAAATGGGACTGTTCTTTGTTTATTTAATGTCGAAAACTGATTGAAAAAATGCGGTTTCACAAGATTTAAAGTGCCTCAAGTGGTGTGATTGTTACATTTGTTTTATGAAATTTATTAGAGGGAGCACATCTTGACGTGATGTCGTCGTTTAATTCGGTCTCTCAGTGTTACTTTATTTATTTATGTAACTTCGATAATACAGATAAAACGTCTTCTTTTCGTGATTTGAACCACCGCATGCGCAATGATTAACGCGCTTGCTTTAAGGTATTCCTTAAATTGAGCATTTCGGGAGGTGATAGCGTCGCTTAATTCAGTCTGGCTGTGGGATTAATGTATTTATTTAACTTCAAAAATTAGTAAGAAAATTTTGGTTTCACGCGATTTAAACATCCTGTTGCTCTTTGGTTTGAGTGTTTATTTCAAGAGATTCGTTATTTTCAACTCTTCTTAACACGACTACGTTCTTTGATTCGATTTATTGGTGAGATTTATTAAATTAATGAGCTTTGCAATATTTCTTACTATTTTTGGTATCACGTGATTTAAACGGTTTCAAGCACTTCGATTTTCGCTTCTGGATTTATGAATAAGTTACTTTGGACATTCTTCAGAGCGATGGCGTTTTTAAATTCATTCTGTCTATAAGACTTTATTAATTTTTTTAAGAACAAAAACTGTTAAAATACCAGCGATTTCTAGTGATTTAAATGGCATCACGTGCTTCAAATATCGCGTTCGATTTAAGAAATTCTTTAGAATGGGCACTTCTCCATCTGATGACGTCTTTTAATTTGGTCTGGCATTAGAGTTTTAAATAATTATTTAATGTCAAAAAGTAACTAAACAACGCCTGTTTCTCATGATTGAAATTATCTCAAGAATTTTTGTTATCGCGTTTGATTTAAGGAATTCGTAAGAACGAGCACTTCTGAATATGACGACATTGTTTAATTTGGACTATAGATGGGGCTTTATTTATTGATTTAAATTTAAAAAAATAGAATTACCTCCGCGGATTATCATGATTTGAACGACCTAAAAAGGTTTGGTTATTGTGTTAGGCTCAAGGATCTCGGTAGAATGAACATTTCTTTAGGTGATGGCGTTATTTAATTACATCTATCGTTAGAGTTTTATATTTTTCATATTCATTTCATTAACACCAAAAACAGTTGTTTTGAATTTTATTTTCTCCAGCTCTTTGGTTATGGCGAAATATATTCGAAATTTGCTAGTAAGAAGTGTTTTTGACCTGTTATTATTTACGTAATAATTATTTTAATTATAATCGTAATATTAATAATCTTAAGCTTTCTGTTTTGGTAGTTTCTTAGATTAAACACTTCTTGGTATGATGACATCTCGAATCGTCCATTTTCTGTAGAGATTTATCTATAATTTTCGCGTTTTGTTAATAAATTAACAAAACGCGAAAAACAATAAAATCTGCATGTGACGTAAGAGGGTAGAGGATGGAGAGAAAAGGAACACGTGGTCTGCATTTTGGGAAAACAGACCAATTTGCACAACGTAAAGTTGCAAAATTGAGGTTCATTCGATTCAGGCAAACTCTTTAGAGCCGTGCTCATATTAACTTTTATTGGAATTATAATTTAATTTGTAATACTTTCTGTAACATATATGTTGTATTACTAATACTTGATATTAAAAGTGTTGAATTAAAATCATTATGTACTACTCTTCCTCGCCTCGAGATATCGAAGTTCTGAAGCATTATTATAAATTTTGAAATGATGCCTCGAGATATCGAAGTTCTGAAGCATTATTATTAATTTTGAAATTATGAAATAGAAGTATTGGTAAACAGTTGGGAAAAGTTCCAAAATCGAACACGAAACATTTTGTGATCAACACCGAAAGCTAAACTGTTACGGAAAGCAAAACAGCTAATACGAAATACGTACTATTTTATTAATCGAACATGAAACATAATTTGAAACGGTTTGCTGGTTTGGTTACGTCGCGTCTGATTTATGTAATCCGTTAGATGAAGACTTCTTTATGTGTTATATTATCTGCTAGACCAAGACTTCCTTATGTCTTATATTTCAGTCAGTATAAATGGATACAGGCATGACACATCGAAGATATAGCACATCGAAGTAACATAAATGTCTTGGCGATTTCACGTTTTATCATCCCTTCAGTTCATTGATTTTTGCGCGTGGTAGCAGTAACTTGTTAAAATGAACACTCTTGACCAATAACTCTTAGATTTTGTTTTTTCGGTGCAGGTGTAGGTTGGTACAACAAATAGTCATGAAAGTAGCATAACTGCGACATGTCATATCATAGATAACGAACTATACTGCTGGTTATTCTACACATACAATTCGAATTAAACAAAATGGATCTCTTACTCATTTGCTGATTTTATCGGAAAAGAAGATTAAATAGTGATTACTTTTGATAATTATGTTTAATCAACTGAAAATGTATCTAGAATTCCAATAACAATGTGTTTTAAGTATATTTTGAAAAGCTAATGGTCGACATTATCACGACAAATAAACTGTGACACAACCTACTAGTGTAGTAATTCTAGACACAAGTACATGCATTTACTTTCCATGAAGTCGAGTGAGAACAAATAAAGTATTAATACAGACAAATAAAAATACTATTTTTTAATAAAGTATTTGAATTTAGCTAGCGATAACAGATCTAAGATGAGTTATTATATTTTCAAGTTTTTATACTATATTTTAATAAATTAGCGAGTATTTGTCATAATAGCGGAAAATTATACCTGCTACTAGAGGCCAAAGTTGCGGTTTCCAAGAGACATAGGCAGGGGTGTGACCAAACAAAGGGGTACGCAAATACGTTATAAATACATTCAGTAATGAGAAATGCAGTCCATTAAGACAAAAATAAAAGCAAGTACTGATATTCTCCAATTTTTTTTCACTGCGGCATCAAATACCGATTAAAAATAGTAACAGGTTACACAGACAATTGTTATGCTAATTAATTAATTTATTCGTTGGAGATGACACGGCGGGCAGGCTGGAGGGCTGAGGATGCACCACCCTTTTGCTCATGAATGAATGATGAACGAGCAGACGAGCTACCAGCTGGTGGAATGAGGAGAGGTGGGGAAAAGTGGAAGCAGAGGCGAAAACCTGTCGCAAACCCTTTTCAGTCCGTCATAGCGTCCGCGCGAAGTGACCTTGATTCGAACCAAGGGTAATGTACCCACGAAGAAGCGACGCGTGTTTCGTAAAACGAGGCAATGAGCGACCCAACATTACACCGAATGGAATACGTGGGGAAGACACACACGTGTGTGATCGACTTGCGTTGAAAAACCGCGCGCTGCAGGTCCATGTGAATCGGCAGGAAATGGACATCGGAAAAGGCGTCATAATGAAGGCGGGAATTAATTGGTAACGGAAGGAAATTCAGCGAGGTCATGAAATGAAAAATTTGATTTCACGAATGAGATATTAATGTACTTCGTAATATTGTGGCAATTACTTTATGATTAAACATAATTTCAACAATTTAAAAGCAATTATTTGTAATTGTTGCTTAATGGTTGATGACTGAATAGATCATTAAATTCGTCAGATCACTGATTACTGTAATCCGATCATGACTGATATTCTTTGTATATTAGAGGTATTTTTACAATACGTGTGCTCAACTTACAACTTACTGCAAAACTGTGTGCTTGTGTAGTTCATGTGCAATGAAATTCGTATTATTAAAAAATAAAAAGTACTTGCAACTAAAAGTTAAACACGCCAATGAAGCAATTTTCATCTAAAAACGCATTTGGAAATAGCATTAGTTACATTAATGTTCACAAATATGTGACTGCATCCAGAATATTAACTATAACGATTCACTTGTGTTTAATCACTATTTAATGTTGGGATTGTTTAGGTAACAAAAATTAGATGATCTGATTTTCGGATGACCATCTATACGTGACTGTCTGATATCATAGACATTTAATTTTGAAGGAAACAAACGTATTCTAGTTCATTCACATTGATTATTATACGGAAGTGACTTTGCATGCACTTTTTATATCAAATTTCTTGTTAATTGCGGTACACACATGCTTATTTGATTCCTTCACTTGTGCACATAATCGCAGTACCGGAGCAAAGTTGTTATTAGTAGGCCGTACATTTAGTCTCAATTATCCAAAGGACACGCTGATGAGCTTAATATTCCCAGGCGGAACATGAACAAAAGTTCGAGAAGTTTCTGCTCCAAAGCAATGATTCTTACCCAGTGTTCCGTAGAGCTCCTTTTCCTTTCCCGCGAACTAGCGTTGCGTGAAATTATGGAAGATTGCCTGGAAAATGAAACGATTGTCCCCGGCTGGCGAACTGTGTTTTGTTTTTTTTGGAGACAGTAGTACCTGTGTACTTCACATTGCCCAATTGCCTTGCAGTGTTCTCACAGTTTCGCAGAGTTCGTGTTTGCAACGTTTTGATGTACAACGGACAGCCAGAAGACAATACTGCGTGGGTCCAGGAGATCGTGCAGGAGCGTCGTCGTCAAAGCCGCCACCGCCACCGCCGCCACCGCCACCGCCACCGCCACCACCGCCGCCGCCTCCTCCTCCGAGTCCCTTTTTTCATTTCAGGCTCCCGGGCGCTTTTTTATCGATCCCAGACAGCTCATCGCAGGGGATGCCATTCGCCGTTCGGTCTTCACGCGAAGTGTGTTTTTTTTTCTCCTTTTTTTTTCTTTCTTTCGAAGAGATCGTTATCACACTGGAAATCTTCCTGCACTTTCACTCAAAATACATGCCTCCTACACACACACACCCGCGCACACCCGAGCACACCGTCTTGCGCGCTGCCCAACTCGCGATGTGGTGTTCACTGTCTAAAGAGACGTTTTCGTGTGCGAGGCATGGCAACCCACAAGGAGGATATCTGTGTGCATAGTGAGGAACTAAGTTTTTTTTTTAAGGAATTAAAAAAAAATCTGCTCCTTCTCTGATAGATAGAAGTAGTGCCGAACGTAGCTCGTGCTGATACAAATAATAATAATAACGGAATTACCGAAAATGACGCTGATAATAATTGTAATATCTAATTTTAATCTTCCAATTTTTAAAATTAAAAAATGTTTCGTGTAATTATTGCTTGCTTTTAGAAATAGCCCATAATGTACCTCCAGCTAACACTGGGAATAAATTGTTCGCGAATATTACTCATACACTCATGTAAAGTATATTCCATTCTCGCATTTGGAAAAAAAAAAATTATCTATGTTTAGGGCGCTTATAAACACGCCATGGCGTAGCGATCAGTTCGCACGTACGCTTAACAAGGCTGAACCATGCAGCCCTCCCCCGTTTCATCATAAGTCGATGCTCGATAGTTTCGGAATCGGTTAAAAAGAAAACGTAAAAAAAAAAAAAAAAAAAAAACGCTATACGGCTCCCGTCATGCGATCCTTCTCCCCCTCCCCCCATTTCCCCCCTTGCCCTCCCCCGTCATCCAGAGGGCCCGCGTGCGAAATCGATATTCGGCTTTCAGCTGTCGCGCCCGTCGCGTCGCGCCCGCGCCGGGTCCGCGTCGCGGCGAAGGCGGCGGCGGCGTGCGCGGGGAAACAACGGAAGGGTGGGAAGGAGACGCGGCGCGGGATGAGGGGGAGGCGGAGGAGGCCGTGGAGGAGGAGGAGGTGGTGGAGGAGGCTCTGAAAAGAAACACACAACGCACAGCATGGCCTCTTTTATGCCGGCCGCTGACGCCGCCGCCGCCGCCGCCGCCGCCGCCGCTGCCCGCGGGCACCCAGGCACCCAGCCGGCCGGCGCGGCGCGGCGCGGCGCGGCGCGGCGCGGGGCCGGTCGTGCACGACGCCCGGCGCGGTAGGCCGGTGCTCGCTCGCGAGGGGAGAGAGGAGAGCGGGCTGCTCGCTGCTGGGACAAAGCAGGGGCGGCCGGATTTACAGATGTGTGGGGGGCGGCCCCCGGTGCCATTAATGTGTCGGGGGCGGCGCTGGGGAGCTAAAAAAAATGTACAGGCGAAATTCGTTTTTTTTACTTGTTTTTTAACTTGTTTTTCGTGCGATGTTGCCTTAGGATGGAATATAAAATTTACAAAACTATGAGGTGTAGGTTAAATATTAACACGATTAAGTTCTATAGGTTGATTAATTAATTAATTAGTTACATCTAATGTATGCATTAAAATAAACACTGGATGAATATCTTATTACTTTTTTGAGAGTTAAAATACATTTTAATGCAACTTACACATACATTAATTGTTATATTGACGAAGCCAATAATCTTTTTGTGGGGAGAGTGTTGTTGTTGGGAGAATTGAAGAATATACCGGTGGAATTAGTTTCTTTCTTTGTTGCTTTTTCTCTTGGATGTTGCTTGAGAATAAAATATTAATGTAAGAACAAGAGGATTTATTGGAAATTGGCTTAGTTCCTCTCTCTCTCTCTCTCTCTCTCTCTCTCTCTCTCTCTCTCTTTCTCTCTCAAGCCTCTTTATAATGAGTAAAAATATCATTTTTTTTATTATATTGCTGTGGACTTGCTATTTTAAACATTCCAAAACAATCTACGTTCAGAACCGAATACCTGATCAGATCATCAATTTTTGTTTGTTCATTGTCTCCCTCTCTTCCTTATTTCTTTTGCCTTTAATTGCATGAACTGTCGTTTCAAATTTGGTCACATATTTCTCTTAACAGTTCATACTTTGATCTCACTATTTTGCCCATATTATCGTTCTGTTTTACGAGTTTTCCACCTTCCTGGACGTGCGTGCCTCTGCCATCTGTTTCGGTTCTCTCGTTTTAGCATTCCTTTTAACTTTCTTTCTTTTTTCACACAAGTCGTCTCCTCGTCCTGCGTGTTTATTTATGGGCCTGCCCTCTTGTGTGTATTTCTTTGCCGGTCTTTTATCTCACTCCATTCTGGTACGATCTGGTATGAGTCCATAGATTCCTATTGCTTTTATAGTTAACATTCTTTCACGTTCTTCGTTCCAATCTCTCCATTTTCAAATCCTCATCTAATTTATTTTTTGTTGTTCCTCTTGCCATTGTGAACTATTCATTTAGTTTCTGCTTTCCACTGTTTTTCGTATCTGTTAGAATCTGCTTTTTATTATTTTCTCTTTGTTTCCTCACATTGCATATTCGCATCTTCCCAATATATCAATACATCAATGGTTCTCGGATCGCCGAATTATTCTCTCCTTGAATTGATGGACGGGTGCAATAAAAGTACAGTAAAACATCCTCCTTTTAATGTGTTTACAATAAAAATATTGTTTTTAAAAATTGCATAGAAATGAATCGAATTAAGTTGTATATAAATACGCTGTGGCATTTGAGACACAAAGTATTTTGAATGAAGTTTCTGTGGGAAGATGCTGATCTGGGATCTACTATCGCCGCGTATTTAGAATCCCGAAAGATTCCAGAAATATTTTCTATGAATCGAATAGTGTGATATATTTCAATGATTGTCATTGTCATAGGCCTGGTCACAGGGGGGGGGGAGAAACAGGAACCCGTGAAAATTTCGAAAAGGACCACGTTGCCCTTTGTAATAACTCGCTTTATTTTCGTAAATATGTTGAGTGTCTGATTATTCTCTTATTTAACCTGACACTGTAGGGAATTGTTTTACTTTTTGGGAGATTTACAAGAAGCTCTCAAAGCTTTCTGGCAACCCTGTAAATGGTCCAGCATCAAATATATTTATTAATTGAGTCATTAAAGGTATAATTTCATTCTCCTTGTAATTAATTTTATTTTGTTTTCTAATAAAATATGGCTTATGTAAATACAAAAGCTCAATGTTATAGGGGGTCTAGAAAGGATATTGCTCTACCCCCTCTTGTTTTAGCCTGCGCACGCCCATGATCATTAGACTAAAAATCAACATTGATATGTATTTAAAATAGTAATATTAAATTTAAAAGGCTGCTTCGATGCTTATTGTACGGAGTATTACGTTCTTAAATGATAATTAGGTAGTGTAAATGCGACTAAATGTGTAATTAAAATCACATTAATCACGATTCGGAATCAGTTTCGTCTCCCGCGTCTTAAAACCATTAATTATTGGGTTAATTAATTCCATATCAAATTGTTCTCATCAGATGTACCGCACACGAAAATTGTAACGGACCCGAGTTGACCGGACGCTCCGTGGCGGTTGAGGAGGAGTCTTACAGTATCTCCATCCTTGGTTATTCTTTTCATTTCTCGCTCGGCGCGCCGCTGCGCTGGGCAGGGCCGCACCCTGTTCCTTCGTTCCCCCTCCCTCTTGTTACTCATTCCCTCTCGCTCTCGCCCTCAAGGGTATTAATTACCGTGTTAATTAATTAGGTTAAACCTTGTATTCACGAGATTCAAAACACCATTCGAACATACCAACGGATCTCCGTTGGCCGGCGGTTGAGAACGAGTATGTCCATCCTTGGTTTTTCTTTTCATTTCCTTGGCGGCGCGGCGTGGCTCGGCGCGGGGCGGGACGGGGAGGGGAGGGGCGGGGCGGCGTGGTGTGGTGTCGCGCCCGTTCCTCCGCTCCCTCTCTGTCGCTCTCTGTCTCTGTCTGTGCCGGTGTTCGCTCTCCGTCCTCGCGGCGCGGCGCGGCGCGGCGCGGCCGAGCGACCGACCGACCGACCGACCGGCGGGCCGTCCGTCCGGCCTCCGTGTGCTCGCAGGTGGGGACGCTGGTGGCGCATGCGTGGTGGCCGGCGGCGGCGACGGCGGCGGAGCGGGCGGCGGAGCGGGCGGAGCGGGCGGCGGCGGCGGAGCGGGCGGCGGAGCGGGCGGCGGGGGCGGGCGCGGGCGCGGGCGCGGCAGCGGCCGAAGACTCGCTGGCGTCGCTTGCCCCGTCCGCCTGCACCTCGTCCTTCACGTCGACGCCGTCCGTCGCCTGCTCGTCCCACAACGCGTCCGTCGTCTCCGTGTCCATCCCGCAGCCGACGCCGCCGCCGCCACCGCCACCCGCGCCCGCCAACGCCCTCGCGGCCAGAGGCGTGGCGAGGTAAACGGACGGCCGTTCGTGGCGTGCCGGGCTCAACTGACGGAAATAAAAAAAAAAATAAAAAAATAAAAGATAGCACTCGTTTACATACTTATTCTGGGTAAATTGAGACTTGCATTTTAATTTCCAAACACTTCTTTCATGTAATGCAGTTATCGTCAATTATGACACTCGACGTAATTATAACATTCGTCAGATGTATGTCGGATGGTATCAACAACCCACTGCAAAAAATCCTTATGTATTCCTTACAGGCCTATATCCTTTTATCACATTACCCAGATAATGTTCCACATTTAAAATCGATGGATGTGTTCAAATCTCAGGTAAAATCTTTTCTCCTGGATAACTATTTTTATACAAATAAAATACTTCATTTAGTATCGTATACGAATATTATATTTGTTTTATTACAGTGATAACAATGCATTACTTAATTTTCGTATCGTATAATTCTAAAAGGCTGAATAAGCCAATAACAAAATTTATAATATTTTCCAGGGTCAATGACCCCTGTCTTGGCTTCAGTTTCTCTTGAACCGTGGAGGAATGCTTTGCTTCCGATCCTAAATGTTCATTTTCCTTCTCCCAAACACCGGCGGTTTTTTTAAATGTTAAATTAATTTGAAAATGCCTTCCACAGCCTAGATAAGGCGCATCCCGTGGCCGCCCCCGCCGTCGCCCTGCCCCCGCCGCCGCCGCCGCCGCCGCCGCCGCCCCCACCGGCGCCGCCCGTGCTCGTCGTGAACCCCGCGCTGGTGGAGCCCACGCCCCTGCCGCCGCTGCTGCCCCCGCCCCCCGGGCGGCGCAACCTGGGCGAGGACCTGCTCACGGCGGCGTCCGAGGTAGTGCTTGGACGCACGTGGCGGCGAGGCGGCGCGGACAATACCCGGGGCTGTATTGGTTTACGTCGAGGCGCGGGCGAGCGGGTTGGGTTCCCTCGTGTGAGAGACACGTGCGTGTGAGTGTGAGTGAGTGTTGGGAGAGAGGTTGTCTCTGACACCTACACATACGCACGCTGACACCCTCACGTAAATACTTGCCCACACGACACTCACACTCGCACACACCGACGGTCTCTCTCCACTCTCCTTCTCCCTCTCTCACGCGCACACACACGCACACACACACAGAACGAAATTACTTCGAGAAAATATCTATTTCTATATTGTTTATAAAATAATGAGTGTTATTCTGTAAGCCTGTAGGAAAAGCAATTGAACATTTGAATATCAATTTAAACAAAAGCACTCTCATTATTGTTAGACTTCAGAGAGAAAAAAAAGCGCATCTCTAATGGCGATAGTGAGCTGTCATGGCCCATCGGGGAGAATTGTTTCTTTCGTTGTAATAATAACACTGTTATATAAAAACATAATATAACTTCATATATTTAGCAATTCTTTAATCGTGACTTACATATATACAAAGTAAATATGGAAAGGGGCTTGAATGTCGAAGTAATTTGAAGAGGGACAACTATAGTCCGTATGCCCGTATGCTCTTCTTCGCAGGATTGAATACAATCATATCGAACACACACAGAGAAAATGACAGGCGAGCAGTCAGACAGTCAGGTAGATAGTCAGGAAAGTTCAGATAGAGAAAGAGGGAGAGACATTTAAGGAAAGAAGGGAAATGAGAACGCTTCTTTCATTGCCAGAAAATAAACGGCCCATTCACGTTATCTTGTTTTTTGATACCTCAGCGCCCAAGGTTCCATGAGAAAACGGTCGTCTGTGTCAGAATTTACTACCGTTCATGTAATTGAAGCGGTTGATTTCTGATACTGAATCTAAAATAATAATAATAATAATAATAATAATAATAATAATGATAATAATTACAGAAATGTGATGAGAACGTTTATTTGTAATCCCTCCATTTGTGTTGTGGGAACCTGCTATATTTTTTATTTACTCCATACTCACGATTGCGTATCAGATATCACCATTTAGCATGGATAATATTCAGCTTCGTTGAGGAGTCATACTCTTATTTCAATTCCAAAAAGATTGACACCTAACCATCGATACTCCAATGTACACTGGTAAATCTGAGGGAGAGCAATGAAATCAGTTATAGAAATGCATGAAATCAGTTATAGTTTCTAGAAGATGCGAAATGGTTTAGAGGGAATGCTGTTTCGTTTCTTCTCGTACACGCTTAAGATATGCACCTTTAAATTTACTTCTATACGCACTTTAATATTACTTCCACTTTATTTCACATTCTGAGCAAAGATCCATTCAAGTTCTTAAATGCGGACATCATGAACGTAGTGAAAGTGAAGGGGTGTTAAAAAGCTGTGAAGTTTACTTCGTCTATTCACGGCTTTGTTCATCTCTTTAACAAAGTTTTGAGAACAATTGAGCCGTCATCCTTGTGCTGTTTCTTGTCCAACGCACGACGAATGCCGACTACGATTTCCTCTAGCAGAACATTCCCGATTTAAATAAACTAGGAAAATTAATTTAAAAAGTAAAAAGAATAATGAGGAAACAAACTCGCGGAATGGTATTATAAACGCTTCTTGTAATAAGCCAGATCTGTTTTTAGCGAATGACTAAATATGATTATCGTAATTGTTTTGTTGTTTTTAAATAATTCATAATGAGACTGTTCATTAAAAACAAATAATTATTTGTTATTGGCAATTACTCAATAATGTTATGTACTGAAAATTGCTTAATTAGAGTTCAGCAATTATTGGAACATCTGCCGACGGCTGTGTTGAACTTCATGCATGGCCGTCTGTTACATATCAATACATTACAAAATCGTTCAGGAGCATCAGATGGCGTAGGTTTTCGCGACAGTACAAGAGGGAAATATCACCCTCCCCTGAGGGAGCGAAGTCGGGTTTTTTGCGTTTCCAAGGCGGCTTCCATCTCGTCTGCGGAGGGTAAACGCGGCCGTCCACGGGTTAAGATCACAGGAGCAGGCCTAGCTACGGAGGAATCTGCTTCGAAACACACACATCGGGATCTCCGTCGGAATATTTTAACCATATCGGCATTCCTGGCATCGGTCGCGATCAACTCAGGTGATGTACTGCATCTTAAAAAACGTGCCTATAAAACATTTGGGAGAAGAGGTTGGCACCGCCGGATGCCAGCGCTAGGGATGCTCAGCTCATTTGAAAATATCGATTCTCTGAATCGTTTTGTAAGTATCGTGAGAAGGAGTGCTGAGTTGGTCGCTCGTTGCTTTTCGAACGTAAACGTAGATTTATTCATCCCGTACCTCATCATGTAGAGTTGTATTTATTTATAATTAACAATTAATGACTAAATTATCATCGCGCAGTCGCCACTCTCTTAAGTACGAGATGCGGTAAACCCAAACGGGTAAAACTGAGTACTTACTGGTGATTTTGGGATACAATTAAATCTTTGTTACATTAGTAGGCCCAATCCAGCGCATGGGTAAACATTGTAGTATTGCCAAGAATTTATTAACAAAAAACGATATACATGGGCGATTCGATTGCACAGTATATCAAATATTCAATTTAATTTGACATAAATATCGAGATTCTGCACGTTTTTTGAGTACCCGTGCTACCGAGTGGGGGTACCTGGAAGGTTTAAGCCTCCAAAAATGTCATAGAAGGTCCAAACAGGTTTCGTAGATGTCTACATAAGAAATATAACGCTGACGCGGCGAGGGGCTCCGAAATCGGGTTTTAAGGGTCCAGCATGCACAGTGCTCGAGATAAGCGCGATGATAACCTGTGATGCAGCGTAACTGTGACGCGGGTTGCATGTGCGTGTGGCGATTTACGTATTCCGTAATTTACCAAATTCTACATTTTTTCTCTTAAAACTGTTTAATGCGTCCTGGAAATTCTATATTCAGCTGTTGCACATTTACGAGTTTTTGAGTTCTGGAGTCAAAAAACACTCACCTTCCGCAAGGGTCCCGTCTTTACGTTAGAGACTTGACATTATAAAAATTTTGCCGAACCACCGTCCTGAAATATAAGAAATTGAGAGATTTTCTTTTCAAACAAAGAACACAGATGGAGAGCTGATGTTTCTCTCTTGCATGTGATATTTGAAGGCCATACAACGTCTTTTCAAAGTAGAGCCCGCATTGGTGAGCTAATATCAAGGACATTTTATTTGAATTAAGAGTTGGCATCGGTCTGTGTTGCATTCGTTCATTACCACTAGTTTTCAATGTTCAGTTCAGCTGTATGTTACCCATTTCAGTAAAGGTTTTCCACCTTACTACCTGAAGTGCCAGCTTTTACGTATTACTGGTGATACGCATAGTACCCTCTGGGAACCCCATCCGTGGAGTTAGTCTCAGAATGAAGTCCTATCCAACTTTGAGGAAATTTTGCAGGGGAGCATTTTGAAAGTTTGGTGGTACGTCATAAAGGTACGTAAAATGCAAATTGCACTGTCTTTTTTTTATAGAAGATTATCTACAACTCAGATTTGAAAACTTTTAATTATTTTGTAGATCTGACAACAAAGAGTTCCAACATGTCAAAATAAATTTTTCGACAATCATCTAGATCAGGGCTGCTTAACGGCTGCCATTAGGCATGCCCTGGCCCAGCGCTTATCTGCGGGCCGGCGATGTGTCCCGCTGTTTGTTGAGTCAGCCCCCGGGGGAGGGGGAGAACGGTGTGGCTCGCTTCTCGTTGAGACAGGAGGAGAGGGGGCGCGTGGGCGCGATGGGATCTAGTCTAGTGAAAGATGAGGGGCACGCGGACCATCACAGGCAGCGTGGACGAAACCCTTACATGTGAGCAGGCCTGAGCTCGAGCCTTGTCGTTCCGAGAGGGGATTGAAAGCGTGGCGATGGATGCGTTGTCTGGCTCGCTTTCCACTGGAGTGGAGGCGCTCGGGCGCGATTGGCTCTAGTGTAGTTACATTTGAGTGGCATGCTGGCCACCGCGTGCAGCCTGGCCGGAACCGAGTCGGAAGGAAACTCGCTATGCGAGAGGCGCTTCAGGAGGTGGTGATTGTGGGTATTTAGGGGCGGGTGAGCGTTGTGGGGCGTTGTGGGGCGTTGTTGGGCAAACATTTATTGGTGATAACATTGGTTTCGAGGAAATTGACAGCTAGAATAGGGCTGATCAAATGGGCGGCTCTCTTGGCATGGCCTGGCCCGCTGCTTGCTCCTCGGTGGAGGCGCTCGGGCGCGATCGACTCTAGTGTAGCGAAAGGCGAGGGGGCTTGAGGGGGCGGCGGTGGTGTTGGGTGTGTAGGGGCGTGCGGGCGACGTGCGGGCGCTGCTGGAGCGCGGCGCGGCCCCGGAGCACTGCGACTGCGAAGGCAACACGGCGCTGCACTGGGCGGCGTGGCACGCGCACGCCGACGCCCTGGCCCAGCTGGCGGCGCGCGGCGGCGCCGCCCTCGCCCGCGCGCCCAACTGCTTCGGCCAGACCGCGCTGCACCTGGCGGCCATCGCTCCGGGCGCGCCGCCCGCCCGCGCCGCGCGCTGCGTCGCCCTGCTGCTGCGCGCCGGCGCCGACGTGCACTGGCGCGACGACCAGGTCCCTCGCGCTTCACTCGCACTTCACCCGCACTTCACTCGCATTTCATCCACACTTCACTCCATCTCCAAGTCCTCTTTACTCGTCTTTTCCGCAAAGTGCCCTGATGCTGCTCGCCGGCGCCGTCGTGCATTGGCGCGACAACCAGGTGCCTCCCGCTTCACTCGCAATTCACTACATCTTCACCCACACTTCACTCGCACTTCACCCATTCTCCACTCCACCTTCAAGACCACTCCACCTTCCACCTTTCATGCAAATGAACCTCTTTCACGCACATTAACGTTGCGCGCCGGCGTCGTCGTGCACTGGTGCAACGACCAAGTCCTTTGCGCTTCACTCGCACTTCACTCTGCGCTCACGGTTCACTCCCGCTTCATCCACAATTCACTCCACTTCACCCAGTCTTCACCTACTCTCCACTCCATCTCCAAGTCCTCTTCACTCTTCTCTCCCGCAAATTGCCCTGCTGCTGCGTGCACTAGCGTGACGATCAGATCGCGAGCTCCTCACCCTCCCTGCGCTCACGCTTCACTCGCACTTCGCCCATTCTCCACTCCATCTCCAAATCCTCTTCACTCTTTTCTACCGCAAATTGCCCTGCTGCTGCGCGCCGGCGTTGCCGGCCAGGTCGCTCGTTCGCGCGCGCTTCACCCGCTCTTCACCCACGCTTCACTCGCCTTGCACCCTCATTTCACCCACTCTTCTCGCCATATTCACGCCCTCTTCACCCACTCTTCACTCCCATGAAACGCTTTTCTTAACCACTTCAATATCTCTCTTCCCTTCCCTTCCTCTTGTTTTTTTTTCTCTCTCATCTTTTCACTTTCTCTGCCTCTTCACACCTGCTTATCTCTTCGCTTCCCCTTCGTTTCCGCATCTCTCTTTCCAGTCCCTTTTATTTAATAATTCAGTCTCCTTCAATTCCTCTTCCTCATCTTTTCCGTTCATCTTCGTCCTACCTTCAATCTCTCACTTTCTCTTTAGTCGTTCTTCTATCTCATGATTTTCTCGTTACTCTTATTTCACTCCCTATACGTTCTCTTCATCTTCACTCTCATCAGCTCCTGTTGACTCTATATTCCCTCTCTACCCTCATTAGTTCCTCATCTTTTCTTCTCAATGCTCTCTTCACCTTTTCTACCTTTCTCTCTCTCTCTCTAAGTTTCTGTCCCTCTACACTTTCATGAATCCTTGTAGCCCTTCAAAATCTGAGTTCGTCGCTTGATGCTCTCGTTACTCTCTTTACACTTATTCTCTGTCAGTACACTTGGCCACTTAAAGTGAAATTTGTACTGGATGCGAGAGAGGCGCGGAATTTTTCTTGCGGTCCTCCCGTTTCCCCTCCCTCTCATTCCACTGTTGTCCATTATCATTTACATTGTGTTTTATTATATTAGCATCATCATTCAGCACCAAGTGCCACCGGGTGAGATATTGAAAACGCAACCAAGGATGCGGAACCTCTTCAATCCTTTTCAATGCCACTTCAACTTCTTCAATCTTTCAGAACTTTACTTTGTCATCATTATTGTCTTAACCTTTTCACTCCTGCATCTGTAATCTACCTCTCTTCCTCTTCACTCTCTTTGGCTTCATTGTCTTCACCTTCTTAATTTCCTGTTCCCTCCGCTTTCTATTCTCCGCATTGTGTTGTCTTCTGTTCACTCTATTTCACGGTGCATCTTCTCTCTCTCGGTCCCTTTTTTCTTCACTAGTTCTTCAAGTTGTCACTTTATTTTTAATCTTATTTAACTTTTTTCCTTTCGCCAAGAGTTCTCTCTCACTGTATCCCGTTTTCACTGACTCTCCACCCGTTTTCTGCCTCACTCATCTCACCTTTTTTTAAAAAAAAAGTAGACAATTTTTTAAATTTAGATTTTAAGTGGTGTTAGTTTAAGTTAGGTTAAGTGGTTTAAGTAGTAAACAGTTTGCATTACTATTTACACTTGCTAAGTAATATTCGCTCCAAAACTTGTTATTTACATTATTCTTGGAACGTTTCGTATTTGGTTATTGTGTCTTAAATAAAGGTATTTTAAATGCAGTCACCAATGTCCACGACAAGAAAGTGCAAATAATATAATTTCGAGTAGGATCTCTTCCCATTTCATTCGAATATTCCATTGTAACGCGTAAACGTTTCCTTTTCATGCGCTATAACTCTACGATTCGCACACGCGATAGTAGTAGGTGCGTTTTCCGAAATATGCAGTATGTGAACGTGAACACGGAATCTCGGTAGCTGGCGAACTTTCATGTTAATGCCGATCGTTATCGTTAACGTTTATGTTCAAGTAAACGGTCGTGAATGGTTCCATTGAGCAGCGTGGCGCGGTGGTCGGGTGGCGGCGGGGCGGCAGCTTTCGCGGGCGTTCACGTAACCCGCGCGTAGTACGTTTACGTCTCTTGTGAATGGGGAGGCTCCCGCCGCGGTGGAGGTGATGCGAGGTGAATGATGGTACGTTCAGGGGCGCGCCCACCGGAGGGTGGATCGGATTAGGGCTTCAGAAGCGGCGGCTGGCCACGGACCACCACGGTCAGGTACGAGGGAGGGAGGGAGAGGAAAAAAAGCGCAACGAAAAAAAAAAAAAAAGAGGAGACACCCTCTCCCCCTCCCCCTCCCCCTACTTTAAAAAAAAATGTTTCATTTGCGAGCGCCTGGTGGTAAACAATGGGTCTTCAAGATGGGGGTTTGTCGGAAATGACTTTTCAAAGCGTGCAGTTTGGTGACGGCTCGCTGTTGTAGAGGGAGAGAAAATTTGTTCTAATTTTAACGGTATTTTATAAATGAACTTGTTTCCTAGAAATTCAACAAAAATTAATGTTTATTTAATGAATAATTTTTAATCACGTAAGATTAAACGAAATTTTGTATTGATTTGTATTAAAATCAGAGAGGTTAAGTGGATTATTACTGATATTTAACCATCTCTTCGTTGAACGAAAAAATAGAATACACTTAATTAAGAAACACGAGTACAAATAATCAGCATAACAAAATATGATGAAGAATAGGACTACGTGTGTTTATTTATAAAGAATGAGAAAAGATCTCTTTATTTATAAAGAATGAAAATACGTCTCATAATATGAACATATGGAAGAAGCTTGTGAACATACCAATAAAACTGCCTGTTTTTACGGTCTCCAACTCAGTGCAATGGCCAAGGTTACGCTGTCACAAGTAGTTGCAAGTTCGTCCCCATCAGACATTGAAATAATTCACGGTGTTGTCATTATTGTCATCAAACACTCCTGGGGATGATATTGCCATTCACTAGAGCAGTGAAGAAGCATATCAGTATATCAGAAGTAAGGCCAGCGAGGGTGTTCCGAGAAAACCTCACGAAATCATCAAAAAGAGTGAAATTGACATTGTGACTTCGAAGGGAAGGGAAAGGTTAGCGCGCTGGCCGCAAGTGACAGATGGCTCTCCGCCATTATAATACTACCTACTTCCTTTCCGAAGGAGTTATAGCCCAGGTCGCGTCTTGGCCGTCATCCGCGAAATAGCAGCACGGTCAGCCTCCTTACGTCATGGTGTATGGGTGGACTTGGACTATGAACAACGGCATACGGTCAGCCTCCTTACGTCATGGTGTATAGGTGGACGGACTATGAACGAACCATACGGATATAAGCGAGAACCAAATGGTAGCTCGTACGCATGGCCCGTGGCTCGTTATTTGAGCTGGTCGCGAAAACTGGTTGTGGAACATAGGACTGCGCGTTGCACTAAGAAGTTTCAGGACGTCAGCGGACTAGCAGCAGTGGTTAGGTCATTATGTTTTGTATTTCTGCTGATAATATAAGATTTTGTTGAGGTTTCTTGTTTGTTTCTGTATAATGTCAACCGATTCCAAGCGGGCCCCCGGACTACAGAACTGCCCCGGACCTATCTGCAGCACTACGCTCAAGGTGTTCGCTGTTTCCTTAAATTTATTCTTCAAAATTCTTTTTATCCCTTTTGTAATGACCGCCGATCCCAAAGGGCGTTCCAGAGGCAGAGGGTATATGTAGGCGCCGACACGCCAGAGGTTATAATTATAATTGATTGATTGGAGTTTAGGCACCTTTCATCTGCTAAGGTCATGGAGGCCCCTGAGAGATAATTGAATAAGTAGACGATACTGCTAATGACGGGGGGGGGGGCAGGGGTTTGGTAGATTGAGAGGGGAGACGGGACAACCGCGAGAAGAACTGTCGAGAGCTTGCTCGCCCCATCACAAATTTCACGTGGATTGGCCAGGGATCGAAGCCGGGCCCAAGCAACGGAAGAAGTATGCGCTTGCCAATACGCCACGTGTCCGTCGTGCCTGACGTGCTCAAGTTCTATGTCTCTTCTCTCGTATTTTCGTATTTTATTCTGTTTTTATCTTTGCTATTTTATTGTTTGTTTTTATATTTGTTTTATTTTTGTATAATGCTTTCATCCTTATAGTACAGGACAGGAAAGAAAAGTATCTCAGCAATACGATTACAAATTTTCGATCGTAGAATCCTTGTTTAAATTTCTTTTGAGCTTTGCACACAGGTCAGGATTAAGGTCTATAAGCGCTATTCTAAAAAAATTAAAATTAGTGCAGATGGCGAGGAGATACACGCAATAACTAGTTGGCTGTTCGGGAGACGCCGCATCCTAGGCACAGGTGCAAACGTTTAGGCCGACCTTCCTCAGGGCGAAATGCTTATGGACGAAATGCATGTCGACCTGAGGAAGGTCGCAGAGGCGCGGTTGAAACTTTGCCACCTGTACCTAGGACATCAGGTCTCCCGGACGGCCACGCAATAACTACTTGGCTGTTCGGGAGACGCCGCATGCTAGTCACATGTGCAAACGTTTAGGCCGACCTTCCTCAGAGCGAAATGCTTATCGACGAAATGCATGTCGCCCTGAGGAAAGTCGCAGAGTGTCAGCTGAAACGTTGGCACCTGTACCTTGAACGCGGCGTCTCCCGGACAGCTAAGTAGTTACTGACCTCGGCCGCGGAAGCCTACGCTCTCGAGGTATACGAAGCTTTTATCTTGAAAGTCGGGATGTTTGTATGGATGCCCGGATGGATGGCCGCGTCCGGGATAGCTCTGTCCGATTAGAAGGTGTTGAGGTGAGGGCGCGGGCGGGCGCAGGGGGCGACGGCGCTGCACGAGGCGGCGCTGAGCGGCAACGAGGCGTCGGTGCGCGCGCTGCTGGCGGCCGGCGCCGGCGCCTCCCTCCGCAACCTGGGCGGCCGCACGCCCCTCGACCTGGCCAAGGGCGACACGGTGCGGCGCCTGCTCGCCAGCTGACCCCGCCTCCTCCATCCACGCCCACGCCCGCTCCCACGTCGGCGTGTACGCCCACGCGGGGGCGTCGCTTGCGCTCACGCCGGAGGCTGCGTCCACGCCCACGCCCACGTGTTCGCTCACGGCCGCTCACACGCCCGCGCCACCGCCTGAGTCCACACCCTCACCCACTCCGGCATCAACGCCCACACCCGCTCCCACGTCGACGTGTTTGCCCACGCGTGGGAACGTGCCGGGGCGTCGCTTGCGCTCACGCCGGCGTCTGCGTCCACGCCCACGTGTACACTCATGCCCGCTCCCACGCCGGTGCCCACGCCTACGTCTACGCCCGCGCCCACGCCTGAGTCCACACCCTCGCCCACTCCGGCGCCTGCACCCACGCCCGCTCCCACACCGGCGTGTACGCCCACGCATGGGCGCGCGCGGGCGCCTGCGCCCACGCCCACATGTACGCTTACGCCCGCTCACACGCCGGCGTCGTCTGCACTCTCGTGCTTGCACCCACGCCGACGTCTACGCCCAGGCGTAGGCCCGCGGCCGCTCCCATGCCGGCGTCTACGCCAACGCCTGCGTCTGCGCCATCGCCTACATCCGCGATGTCGCTTGCGCCCAGGCCGGCGTCTATCCCCACGCCCATGCTGGCGACTAAGCCCACCCCCGCGCCTGCGTCTACGGCGGCGCTCACGCCGGCGTCAGCGCCCACGCCCGCCCCCACGCCGGCATGTACGGCCACGCCCACGCCCTCGCCGGCGTCTGTGTCCACGCCTACGCCGGCGCCTACGCCCGCGCTGCCGCTTGCGCTCACGCCGGCGTCTGCGACCACGCCCGCGCCTGCGCTCACATCTGCGCTCACGTCCGCTGCCTCGCCGGTACCTACGCCTACGTATACACCCGCGCTCACGCCTGAGGACACAACTTCATCCAGGTCCACTCCGACGCTCACGCCCACGCCCGTTCCCACACCGGCGTCTACATCCGCGCCCGCTTCCACATCGGCGTCTATACCCGCGCCCACGCCTGAGTCTACACCCTCGCCCACGCCCACTCCGACGCTCACGCCCACGCCCGCTTCCGCATCGGCGTCTATACCCACGCCTGAGCCTACACCCTCGCCCACGCTTTCTCCGGCGCCGACGCCCGTGCCCACGCCTGAGTCTACACCCTCGTCCACGCACTCTCCGGCGCCTGCGCCCACGCCGAATATCTTCACCCGCGCCTACGCCCGCTCCACCACGCCCCCAATGCGGTGGCGTTGAGTCGCCTGGCCTTCGGAAGACGGGCGTGGTGCGGATGGGGGCGGGGCAGTACGAAAGGTGGATATGCGTTTCATATGGGCTTTAAGGAACCACTCACGGTCCGGAAGAGAGTTGTACCAATAAAAAATTGTTTTCAAAAGAACTGTGCAAATAAAGAATAATTATCTCTCTAATTATGTACTTCACCTTAAACGAAAAGACGTACAAAGTTCATGCCCATACATGTAGTATATGCCGATTCGTATCATACGCTGTCGATACTAAACAATATTTCTTCACACATGTTGTCCCCTTTTTGCCTGTGAAGCAGACCGGCCATCTGGATCCATCTCCAACCTACACCGCTCGTGGGATTTCGTTATTTTGGTTTTCAGGTAAGAGGAACATTGCCACAGCTGTTGATGTCCGTCTCCGCTCCCCTTTGACATCTCGGGACGGCTTTGGTTTGTGATGATTTTTTTATATGCTTTGTAAAATGTTTGAGGTGCATGATGAACCTAGTTAGTGCCAAAGATGGATGTTCGCGGTTTTTTGGATCTGTCAAAGGTCCGGAAAACAGTTGTGTTAATAAAGAATTGTTTTCGAAAAGGTATGTATAACGTATGTATGTATACATGTATGTCTCCCTGTGACTCACACTCGCCAACTGTGTCCTTTGTTGAACAATGGGATTTACAAGTAATAAGAACATAGCTGCCACCTTGGTCGTCTTCTCCTTGCTCCCCCACCATATCGCGCTAACTTTGGTTTTGTGTTAATTTCTTTTGGTTTTGTAGCGTAGGTGTACAATGCACCCCGAGGTAATAGTGCAGAAAATGGGTGTGTGCCATTTTCCGTCAGTGTCCGTAAAGGAGTGCAGCCAATAAATATTTGTTTTCAATAAAGCCTATACCTGTCTAGCGTATATGTTTGCTTATATACCCCTACATACTCCCCCTTGGACACACTCGTGTGTTAATTCATACGTCCGTCCATCTGATGCTCCATCGTCACTGAACATCCTAAATCATCCAAAGAACATTTTTGTTTTAATGCGCCTCTCCCAACACTTCAGCCTCTACCTCCCTACGTCAACTCCCATAGGACTACCTCGAGATGGCGCCGGTTTTGTGAAGATTTGATTTTTCTTCGTAGTACGCGTGCTATGTAGAATTAATTGACAAAGTGCGAAAGATGTTTTTTTATAGATAAACAGAATTTATTGAGATAAAAAACTGTTCTACAGAAAAAAAATAATTACGAAAGAATTAAAAATGTATTGTTTAAAAGATAAGTGTATGTTAAAAGGAGTCTATATACGTATCTGTCCGTATACAAACTCGACGTACCTCAGGCTTGAGATTGTTTTATTTTGACATTCCCACAATATTTTTCACACCCAGCCTCCATCTCTGTCACCTCCTTTTATTATACATAATCGTAGGTACAATATGCGTATGGATTAAAATCGTTTGAAAAATGGTTCTCTTTCGATGGTTTTACGGAACCTACCAGACTCTAAAGAAGTATTACATCCAAAAAGAATTGTGCTAAAAAATCAAAAAAGAAAGTATTTGTGAGTGTCTAACAACATATAAATGTCAGTTTATCTGTCCCTTCGTCTGTTCACCTGTACTCCCCCCCTCCCCGACAGTGAACGTTCTACACCAAGCTACGGACTTCTTTACTTTGTCAAACACGCAATATGGACACAGGATAGTAATAGTGGGGAAAATCTCCCTCGAGATATTGATCTCGGAGCGAAAATTGGGGATCTCGGACGCCGAAAATTATGTGTGTGTGTGAGTGAGTGAGAGAGAGAGAGAGAGAGAGAGAGGGAGAGAGAGAGGGGGGGAAATGGAGAGAGATGGAGGAAGAGAGAGGGAAGGGGAGAGAGAGAGGGAATGGGAGAGAGAACGGGTGAGTGGGGGCAGAGAGGGGGGAAGAGAAAGAAAAAAGTAATCGGACAGAAAGAGGAAGAGAAAAGTGTCGTCTAGTAGAGTCTACCCACTTACTGAGGTTCTGTCTATTCCAAGATCACAAAACTGCTTACCATAAAGTAGTAAGACTGAACGTTTATAATGAATTTTACCACAGTACTCGTGGACAGGGAAGTGGAGCCGTTGCGTGCATAGCCTGCGTGCAAAACCCTTGCGTGGTGTGATTCATCTCTCCATCAATACTTTTCCCTTTTTTATTCTCACCCGCGAAGGAATGGAACTGGACATTACAACTCGGAACAAGTGGTAGCAAGAAAAGTTACTATTTTTACACACTTTTTATGCAGAAAAATCTAAGATAAATAAATTACAGTGTCTACTTGTATTCAGTATTTGAGTAATTACTCGTATTTAACAGAAAATGAAAGCAATTGTTATAATTATATATTTCAAGTACGCCATGATATTTTCACTTGAAAACCTGATTATTTATAATTATGTGATAGTTTATTGTTGGCACATTGTCTACAAAACAAATATTCAGATAACGTTTAACTTTTTAGTTGGAACCTCAACGTTAAAATGTTGATGTAAACATTTTCATAGTTGAAAAATAAGTACTTTACGTGCGTCATTTTGGAGATAATATTAACTTTAAATCTGCAAAACTATGGATATTTTGTAATTAGTCTTACTTTATATTCGACGCAATTTTCAAAGCATTCATTTCACGAGAACCTATGAACGATGATTCGAGGCAGAAGAAAGATTTCTAAAGTCTTCTTTCATGATTCTATGAAGGAATCATACAAGTTTTTGAATGTAATCTACTCCTATCACGAAAGTTCTCATCGTGTCAGCGATAATAACATTCAGTTTTACTTAAACAAATTTTGAAGTGTTGTGTTACATATGAACTAGGGAAATCACAATAACGAGCGAATGTAATAGGAAAAAATGTGTTTCCTGTTTTTTCTATCGTTAAGTTGACATTATGCTGCAGGACCTACAGTTTTATTTTATGCGGACATCGGGGTAGATCAAAGTAATGTGTTTGGACTAATCTTAAAATATGATAACGCATCTCCGAACAGGAGAAACAACTTAAAAACATTCGATGAGTGAAGTGTCAAGAGATTCGGCATGATCTCTTGAGTTACCCTTGTGAGTCATGAGGTTACGAACAAATCAATAACACGGACGTTAGATACCATTTTGTAAAATCGATACACTCCCCAGTTCACTTTTTTCTTTTAACTACGGGCTTTAAAAAGGCGTTTAAAATAATTTTAAGAAATATTACGACATTGTACTATATGCGAATAGTAAAGTACGTGTTGTTCACAGTGTTTAAACTTTCGGGACAGTTGTTTCTTTTTATTCAATTGTGCGCACGAAAAGAAAGATGTTTGTCACTGCTGAGTGCAGTATTTTACTTTTTATCCTTTGATGTTGCAAAATCAGCACATCGCATGCGACGTTTACAGTACAAACGTTTATTTATATTCCAGAGGCAAACGATTGCTTCAGGTCAAGTTAAATTGTTAACTGGACAATAAAAAATACTCGTACCGCGAACCGCAATTTGACGCCGAATCTGATAAAATAATTACTGACTAACTTTGACTTTTAATTATAATGTTCATTTTATGAATTAAAAATTGTATAAAATATAAATGGTTTAGCTCGAGCATTAGATCCTCTCTCAAGTAAGAATTGGCGTTTTTAGCAACTACATCTGTGAATTATAGATGCATTACAATTCTCAATAAAGCAATAAATTTTATTTATATATTAATAGATAGAAAACACAATATTCGTTTCATTTCAACTTTAGTTGCAGTATATATTTAAGACAATTTCAGCTACTCGCAAAAAACATTATTTTGTCTCACGTTCAATTCTTTGTGATGAATCTAGAAAACATCACGTGGATAAAATGACCTAAAAGACGATACTTCGTGAATTGGCAATCTCATAACAGTATTAGCGCAAGTTCAAAAATATTGACTTTTTTTCAGAAAGCGATGGAATTATAGATTTTTACTTCAAAGTACTTCTGTTGCGTAATTAATGCCATACAGGTGTTTTTGTAATTGAACATTTTAATAAACTAAATCAAAAACCTTTCACTGGATAAATGTCGTATGATCTTGACATTGTGGGAAGAAGTACGTTATCTTTACATCTTATCATCATCGTCAAGTTAAAACCATTGATTATGTTTTTCGCTATTAATTCCAAGCAGGATTAAGATGTACATCGTTAATTTCAAGATACTTTATGACGTACACGAATTTGTGTATTGTTGAAATGTGTGACGTCGATCAAATAATATCCGTCAGTTGTCAGTATTAGCTTCAAATTCACGGGTAGTATCAAAAGCTAAGGTTTCTATGTAGTGATAGATCAGACAAAAAGAATTACCGAGAGTATTGGTCTGTCCGCCCTTCTTCATGGGCAGATAAACTAATATTGGATTCTGAGATACACTGCGGTGCATTGCAAGTCATGGATGGAATGGAATGTTTTCAGCAAGAGCGGGGTCTAACAACAATTATTATCTTCGCATAAGGTAAGATCTAAAGCATGAAAATGTTAAATATTTTATCAATACACGAAATCTACCTAAAACCAATTTATTAAATATTTATTTGTAACAAACGTCACCATGTAGAATTTATGCAATACTTTCGTATGCTTTTCTAATACCTACGAATAAGTACGGATTTATATATCGGTACCCTCATGTTTTTCTGTGGACCATATAATTAAGAACATATAATTCAATCTAGTGAATACAACAATTGAACTAATGAACACTTTTTTTTTATATTTTGAAAATATGGATACTCTTTTACAATACTTTTACAATACTTTTCATCGCCGACCAAATAATATTATTAACGAGTAGTACCTATTTTCTCTGAAAGGTACCGTGTGGGTAAACAAATTTAAACAACAAAACTGCTAAGTGTTTTATATTAATGATAACTAAAATATTTGGTTTATTATTAAATGAAAACGATATACGAACAAATATTTTAAAAGAGAAGAAACTGACTGTTTGCCAAAAGAATGTTCACTTATTAGTATACTATTAAGTGAATATTTGTTCGTATATCGTTATTCGTGCTATCTATAGATAGTAAAGTCAGCATAAATTTGTTAAATGTTTTCATTGATTATAATTGTTATAAAAATAATAATTAATACTGTTGTAATTATTCGCTAAATCTCACAATCTGTACTTTGAACAACATCATTGCGTTTTGTCTGTTGCATAAAATAATAATAGTAATAACAACAACAACAACAACAACAATAATAATAATAATAATAATAATAATAATAATAATAATAATAATAATAATAATAATAATAATTTAAATACTTTGTATCACGAGTATTTTATTCATTGATTTTTCACATGGAAGGTAATCCTACTTATTTTTATTGTTGCGTCCTCATCATTTTTACTCTCATGTTACGTATAGAAAATGTAAATTATTAGTATGGAAAATGAAAAATATAGTTTTTTTATTGATTAAATACTTCATTTTTATTGTACATTGTTAAAACGAACGATTTCGACCAGGAAATGTGAAAAGAAGCGATTCCTATTTACATTGCATTGTTGCTGACAATGTGTTGTGAAACATCTCTTTTCGTATTTTTAGATCATAAATTAATATTTATGCGACCAAATCTTTTTTATTTGAGCCATAAATGGATTAACATGTTTTTTCTTATCAGTCATAGAGCTAAAATCTATGTAAATAATGCCTCTCATTGTATAATATTTCGGACAAGCAATAATTATTTGTATCTTTAATTATATTCTATAGGATTTATTAATGACTCGTAGTCTTTTTCCTGTTGTCAGTGTTTTGTGTCATGTCATTATTGCGTGCTCATGTAAGATATTCGACTTTGTGATAGTCGTCTCGAGTAAATAAATCCTTTTATCTCTACTTCTTCGACTCTAGGGGCGGCAAATTTCAACTTCGTTCAGAGCTTCACATCAGTTAGAGTGGATTTTGTTTATAATAAATTCGTTAAACATTGGCAAATGTGCCATAATAAGCGTCGGTCGATTGAGCAATTCATAAGAATGAAGGGTTAAACAATGTTCCGAGCGAGATAAATAATGTTTGCATAATTTTGAGGTTTTTCGTAATACCCCACACGTGTAAAAGTATTTCTTGTTTATTCGCCCAAAAATTTGCTTAATTTTTGGACCGACCGGTCCGCCACAATAAATTCGGGAAACTTTCATTTTCTTCGCTCTGTTTTTTTGCCTTCAACCCTTTTCTGATTGGGCTAGACGATTGGTGTCAATCATTCACACCGTTAGGTATGAGTGGTGCACTACTGGTATGTATCAAAAGGTAGCGGGGATGCCGACTGGCTGGGGACACCCGCGCGCTCGCGCCTTGTTTCTTGAATTCCTCGCCAGTGGCGCATCTATCTTTGCTGCATACAATTATTTGAGCACTTTCCGCCAGAGCGTATGCTAATATGCTGTTCGCAGTTTACTGCTGCGACTGCAGGACATTATTAGAAGAATTAAGTTTTGTGTTTTATGGTGTTTTGTGACTGAAAATTTTACTGATTCTGTGTTTTAAGAGTTGCCTTTGTTCGTTTGTGTGTTGTCTTTGTGCGTACGCGTGAGAAAGGTGAGTAGCGATACAGCGCGCATTATTCATTAAGCGTTCAAAGGGTTAGGTGTCGGCGTCATTAAACGCAAGTGATTTTACTGAGAACTCTTGATTTCTGACTTATCACAGCTTCAATATAATCGCAAATGTCTTGTAGGAAGTGCGGAAGTTGTATGAGTATAGGTGTGATATTTCTGTCTTATGTCATCGAGGCGTTAATACAGTATTGATCGATGTCAACAGATATGTATCCCCAAATATTGTTTATTGAAACATAAACGTACTAAAAGCTTACATTTCTTTCTTTTATTTGGTGATTTGTGGTGAAGAAACAATTATTTCATCGGCCGATCTTGTCCAACAGAAAAGGACATTACTAAACGTAGCGTGTTGTGAGGAGGTGTAAATTAATGACGCCTTGGCTCGTTATGTTATGTGGTTCGTTTTCGTATGTTTCAAGGCCGGTTTATACAGCAGTAGTATTTTCTCTGTATTAATTTCGTTGAAATGTTCTACAAAGCATGATCAGATCTTCAAAAATATGCACATGAATATAGGCGGGTGTTAATTAAGTTATTTACGTGATGGGAGTTGATGTGATAGCTACATACGAGATTGATTTTTGCGGTGTTAACTGGTTTGGCCTTCACGTTCAGTTAAGCGGGAAGACGTACAAGATTTAATAGCCTGTAAATTATCTTTCTTCCGATCTTTTAATTAATATTAATTATCAGTAATTTCGTGTGGCATTCTCGTTTTCATGATGTGAAGTAATTAAAAATAAAGTTATTTTGTTTTATGAACCTTGTAATCCCATGAATATCCTTAGTTACACCAAAATTGGTAGTGTTAAATGTAATTATCATAGATTGTAACCTAGTGAATGTTAAAATCTGGTTGGTTAGCAAATCAGAGAGATATTGATCATAGTGGACTGAGAATACTTGTGCTTAGTTATCCTAAAAAAGTTTTTCATATATAATTATAATTGTTGGTAAATGACATACAGTAAGAAAAACACATGATCTGTTTTTTGGTGCTTGTCGAATAGTAATAGTAAAATACTATGAAAATACACTAATATAAAGACAATTTCTTCATAGAAAGCGTACCTTTCTCTTTTTTAATGTGTTCATTTTATGCCTAAATGATCAATCTTGTTAAACTGAAATAAGAACTGAAGTTATAAATTGTTATCATAATTTCTTGGGTGTTCGTAGTAAAGCTCATCCTGTTTAGTATGCTTGTTATGAATAAAAAGTATAAAATAACATTCTTCAATAATTTTTATTTGCAGGTTAGGATTCTGTTAGTTTGTTTTCTGATCTAGAATTCAAATCTTTTGACACTAAATTCAATTTGAAGTGTACTTTTAAGTAACACGTGTGTACAAGTTAAATTTTGTGAACCAACATTTTGTGTTGTTTATGAAATGTAGCAACCAATGTTTTGATGGCAATAATTTTAAAGTAAAGTTGATCTTTTCAAAAATTCCAGAATGCTCTGAATATTGAGGCAAAAAACAAGCAAAATAATAATTATTGGATGAGAACAATAATTATTCTGTAGTAGAAATGTTCTTTCTTGTTTGAGGGTATGTAAGAATGTAAAGGGAGGTCTTTCAGTTTGTCGTTGACTTGTAGGAATTTACTAGTTTGAGGTATAGAAAAGACGTGTAACGGTTACCTGTAAATGCAAGAATTTATTTGAGGTATAGATTTCATGTCTCATTGGAATGACACTTCATGTTTCATTAGTTTTGTTTGTCAATCCGGTATCCACAGCATAGCAAGATCCCTTCATTTAACAATGTGAAAAAAACAACACAGATATTTTTATTTTCTGCTACATGGGCTGCAAGTATAAAGTCTGTCTTAATCCGTTAATAAATTCAATTCTTCAAAAGTTCTAAAGTGTGATAATACCAAGAAGCTTATTTCTACGAATTTGTTTTGCGTGTGTTGTAATGGTAAAGATCCACTAGTGTCTATGGGCAATAATATGGTTTTGTTTTGAATGAGATAGAATTTTCTTTTCATTTTGTGTTCTGTAAGTGTGTGGAAGTTTGAAGCTAACCAGGAATTTTTTCAGTTAACAGTGATGATTATTATTATTATTAAATTTAAGGATAACTTAAATTGGTTAACTTAACATTAAACTAGTCAAAATTATGATGAATTTGATGTTGCGATCCTGGCACCTGTGAAATGTTTTGGAATTGTTTGACTGCCGAGCCAATACGACAACTATTTTGATGTAGAGAATATTACTAATAATTAGAAATCATTTGTGGAATTCGCCTTGCGAAAAAAATATTTAGAAGGAAAGTAATAAAAACTAAGTGTAACATTTTTAACTGATTTTCATTGTAACATTTAATTTTGAATAATGCATTCAGAAATGACCCTTTCCAAAAGATAGTTTTCCATTCCTAATTGTGTACACGTTATGGGAGTTTTCGGAAGTAAAAGGTTTTTCAAGTTGAATTAAAAATAAATTGTGCAAACACAACCACCTGTTTAGGCAAAATGCTATCCTCAGACTCGTGGTCTATCAGAAAAGTTTATTGAACAAATTTTGTGTTCGTGAGTGCAAGTAATATACATGTATGTGTTATTTCTTTTACATCAAAAAGCAGTTTACAACTGTTTGTGATGTGCAATCCGTACACATTTACATACTTGTTATAATTCTCAATATATGCATTTGTTATAATTGTCTTCTGTTGCTTTGAATGATATAATGAATATATAAATTCTGTGACATAACTGATGGGTGAAATTATATCAGAGTAATTTTATATTATTATTATTATTTTCACATTGGAGGATTTATGTTTTTAGACATTCTTTTTCTCTGTTCAAAGTTGGGCAGCAGATTGTAATATCAATTTCATATCTATATTAAATTGACCCCTCCCCCCTCTTCATATCCAAATTAAAAACCTACGTATGATGTTTGGGTGGGATGTTAACTATTCTCCGGAAGCAGAACTGATGGCCACCCGCATTTACTCATGTGTCTCTGCTAAATAACTAAATATCTGATTGGTCTAAATAAGTAAATGTCTGATTGGTTAACAATTGCTTTTAAAATCCTTTCTATAAGCTGCTAATAGATGAATATGTGAATTAAAATTTTGGTCCACTTTTATTCTAAAACCTTGTCATGCATTATCTGCAATTCTGGCTGTTTTCACTTTTTTGTTGCATTATTGTTGCTATTTGTAATGGGTTATATATCTTAATGTATTGTCATTACTCAGACATAAATCAGCTCTAGTGTTGGTTGGTGTTCGAGCAGAAAATATTAGTGGTGTGCTACTTGTATAACACTATTCTTGATCAAATGGAACTATCATAACTATTCTTCTGATCTATTTGAGAATTATAATGCAAGTGTGTTTACTTGCTCTCTAGTGGTTCTGTGTGTGCCAGAAAGTGATGGGATGACACATCTTATTGTTAATAATTTAACAAAATATGCATGTTAACATTGTGTCTAGGTTAGTTCAAATGGATATTCTGTGTACACAACATCCTATAATTTTCATTGACAATGTTTTCAAGTAAACGTGCATTTGCAGTTCATTTGAGGTATTTTATAGAATTGAATTTGCATGATATTTTAATGTCAATAATTTACTAATTTTTTATTTGAAAATTACAAATTTAAATTGTTATAGACAAATAAATTAAGTATTTTTACAAATTATCGAAAAAAACATTCATGTTATTACAACAGTATTCAAAGTTCATGGGCATCAGTTGTCTTAGCTTTGGTTGTGTTTTCGGTCTATGCTTTTTCCTCCATTATATTTTCTTTGGGGTGTTTTGAAATTCTTGTTTCCATGTAGTAAAAAGTGTTAGGTAAAACTAGGTTGATTAAGTTTATTAGAGTTTTTTGTCTGTCAAATTAAACTGCATTGGGTAGCAGTTTACACATACACTGCTTTTTCTTCTTTGTGGAATATGCCAATTTTAACTAAATTAAGAACATGTAATAAAACTGCTCCTTAATGTCTCTAAATTTTGTTACCATTCACATTCACTACAGAAAAATAAAATTACTGCAAGTAAAAAATAAAACAGAAATGTTTTGAAATGAAAGAAGCCTATTTTGCTATAATGTTTTACAAAGAATACTGTCAGTATTCTCTTGCATCAGGAATTGTGAATAGCATTAATTTACTTCTCTGAACATATTGACTAGGAAGTCTAGATACATTTCTTGTTCTCTGAATTTGTTCAGAATCATGGTTAGTCTTCATACAGTTCTGTGAGAAGAAAATTTATCTCTGCAAATACTTAAAACTAGTTTTCAAAAAATACTGAAAAGGTGATTTGGCTAATGAGTATTTGTTATTAATTATTATAATTACCCAATTAAAACGTAAATCTTTGTTTAGAAGTTTAAAAAATGATTTTTCTTTCAATCCATTTACTTTTGCAATATATTGCTTCATTTCAATTGCTTTCATCAAAATATTAATGAAGTTGATTATTAACTTTTATAACAAGTATTATTTTGTCAATTTTAACTAATGAATGGGAGGATAGTTACCTGTCATTCATAGACTCAAACACCAACTTTGAAAGATCCTATTCTTTTTACCTTTTAAGTGTTGGTTTTTGTTTCCTAAGTTTGAAACAAAAATCCTTGTTAACTTGATTCATTAACGTGTTGTGGAATATTCTGTGGTAGATTATTTGATAATCTGAATACTTTGTCGTCGCAGAAAGAATTTGTTGGAAAGGAAACCCTTCTTATACTCTACCAGAGTGAGCAACCGGTCAATTTCGTTTTTCGCATTATGAGAAAATTTACTGTTATGTGAGGGTGATGATAGAATCGTATTTTTAACCCCTTTCACCCCAAAACCCTCATGGAGGCCTCCAAAAATCCGGCACGCCACCACAGTACGGCTTAATAGCTTTTTAATGTGTCGCAAGGCATTCGATGAGATTATTTAAGTATCCAAATGTAATTGATAAATAAATGCCGAAGAATTAGGAAGCAATTGAATGCCTGGAACAAACGCCACTTTAGAGCAGTCGTTCTCGTGATATTCTACCCTTCAACAATTTTTTAAACAAACTATTTTACCAATAATTTTTAGGGGTCACGTCGTTTATGTAAAGACGATTTTTGCAAAATAAAAGAAAATAAGACCTATTTCCCAATGTCAGTTCATTTGCCAGATCCTCATTTAGGGTGATAATTATTTTAATGTGTTGAAGGAGTGGTTGAGTTGGATGAATAGAATGTTTCAATAATTTATTGAATTTAAAAACGTTATGCTCTTACTACTTATATACTATCAACTTATATACTTCTCCATTCGTCCCGCAGTCAATGACAAGTGGTGAACCAACTATAAAAGGATAGAACGTAAAAGAATAGTACTGAAAAGTATTCCACGTTCCTGTTTTGGCCTTATCCAATTTGACAAGTTCTAAGATTTATGTCGCCACAAAAGTTTTCTATTTTTTAGAACGTTTTTAACTTTTTACTGTATTTCCCGAGTACGCGAAACACAAGTTTCGTTAGCTATCATGAGCAGATCGTCCCAGAAGCACAAGTAACACATTATAATTGCGCGGCTTTACATTTCGCAACCTGGTTAAACACGGCACTTTCAGAACGTTATGGTCTGAAGGGGCCCGAACGCCCTCCGGATTCGAGACAGTTTTACCCGTCCATGTTGGCGCATCTCGTGCTTTAGTGAATCCCGAAGGCGCTCACTTCGCATAGTTTTAAGGGATTCATTCACGACGAGGTACGTAAATTTTAACCGTTTGGGTAGGCGCATCACATGTTTAACCGTACCCCAAATGTCACCCTCAGATAGTTTTGCCCAGTTCTGTCCGTGCCCTTTTTTTTTTTTTTTTTTTTTTTGTTGACCGCGTTTGTGTTTAACGGAATAACTTTCACTTCCACAGGTGTTCAAACACGGGTCAGTATTTTCTCCAAGTGCCCCTTGGGCCCCTTGGGGTGTGATATCTCACTCTCAACTACCCCCTCCCAGAAAAGCTTAGAATACCAAACCCTAAGAGGGGAGGTAAACCATACTCCTTGTAGCCCGAGAGATAGCACACAAAAACGCCATTGAGTTACGTACACAAAATCTGTGGTGTACTACCAAAACTATCGCCCTTGCTTTGTTACGGGTACTTTCGAGCAGTAGGGACATCGTAACTTTTTAAAGTAGATTTTTTTGTGACGTCTCGTTGGATTTTTTTGTGTGTTTTGAAGAAATTAGAATCATCCAAAAGAACTTATTCTCCAACCTGTGCATAGGCACAGTACAAGAGTGCGAGGGAATGGATACATTAAAATAAAATATTTTTTAAGTGATGTCAGCCAACGTCAAATTACATCTTCTGGTAAAATAAGTAAGAAAAACGATCTGTTCGCCACTGTTTTGATCTCACAGGGGTGCTTTAGTCCACGTTGGAAAATCCAGATTAGCGGATCTGGGACGCTATTAAAAACGATCTAGAGAGCTAAACATTTTGTTTGTTCTACATATTTTATATGACCTTGTTGACATACAATAAAACCTACAAATTTGCCACCACCCTACATTTTCTGACCGTTCGTCAACTGAAAAGTCGTGCGTAAAACGTTTTACCCAATACAGGTGGACTCGCACGTTCAGGTCAGGCTACCCCCGAACCCATCCTGAACAAACCATGAGCTGACAGGTTTTTCCTGTGGCATTTTACCCACTGGGATATGACCACAGATCGTATTTATTCGAAAGGAAAAAAACAAACTGTTATGCTTATTGAAAGTGAATGGATTCCTTAACAGATATACATACGGACATGCTGTGCTGTGAACCAAAAAATGAAGTACGGATCATGGCCTCCATGTGGAAACCTTTTTAGAAAAAAACTCAAAATGTTATTTGAATTTTTAGGTTTTGATATCGTCGCTCATAATTTATCTCCTGCTTTAGCTTGTTTGAGGTGTTTTGTTAGTATAGATTGTTTACAATTTGGTCAAAATTGATGTAAGAATGCATACTACTTTTTTCTCCGTAGTCACATTAGATGTCCTAAAATTTAATTTGACTCTTATTTGTTTTCTTATTAATGGACTTACTGATAGACTTACTTCTTATTTATAGAGTTTAATAACGTCGCAGAGCAATTGATTGAAGAGGCAGTCCTCGGTGTGGTGTAATGCTACAGGCCTCATGAGTCCCTAAACCAGCCGTGGACGTGCTGCATAATGCTGCAGTATTGCGGAGTGGACGATGCACCACCTCCAGTGTAAGCACTGCCAATGGCACATGATAGTTGAAGGCCGCATTTGATTGACATGTGAAAAAACGTTTGATTTAGGCGCTCGCGGAATCGTACGCTTTATGCACAAGATGGCACCTTCGTAAGCTTAAAACGTTACATGGCAAAAACCCTGTATAAATTCAGTGCCCCCACTCATTTCATCCCAGTCTCTTTTTGTTGTTGTGGGCACAGTTTTCCGCATTAGGGAAGGTGTTTTTAATAACTTATTGGGGAAAAGAACGAAATGTTATATTTAATGAGATTAAAAATATAGTGGCAAATGTCTGGAGACATTTGCGAACTTTGAGAAACAGAAAAACATTTTTGAAATGTGCCGCCTAAATAATAATGGGAATAATTCTTTACATTATATTACCAATGAAGTCACCAGAGTGATTAGTTCTTTGGTACCATATGAATGTTGAAGCTCTTGAGTGGCATAACTGTCGTGCTGTGAGACCTCAAAATTAACAGGGGGAAGTTGATGAAAGATTTTGGAAGCCGCATTTATGCCGAAAAACTCCCCTCTCTCTAAAAAAAGAAATAGTTTTGTTTTTTATTCTAGATTGTTACCTCAAAATGTGTACCTTGAATAATATTTTAAACGAGACTAAGTTAAAACGTTCTATGAATCAGTAAATAGATTTAAAATTACAATTGAATGTTTTCTAAAAATGATCTCGCGTCAGCTTCATGCGAATGTAGTTGAGTAAAATGAACCCAGATATCTACTAATTATTCAGTCTCTTTCCCCCCAATATCATTGTAGTTTCTTGCGCAGTTTGCAATGAAGTAAGGAATTTCCTCAAGTTGCTTGAATCCTTTATTGCTTAATACCGTGAAAGCTGTATCAATTAGCACGTGCGATTTCCCGCGTGCTGAGAAAATTTGTGAATATTTTTGCTTATCATTTTGGTCACACATTTTCGTTTTAGTTATTATTATTGTTATTTTTTATTTACGGATTGTAATAATTATAATAACGTGCTAGGAGTGTTTTCAATTTGTTTTTGTTTTTTCGAGAGTGAGATTTTATTCTTTGCTCGAAGCCTTTGGGGTTTGTTGCCATGAAAACGTATCCTGATGGTTGATTTTTAGCTATTTTACAATGCGCACTAATAAGAATGAGTGGTGATTAAAACATAAATATGTCTTACAGCGTTTTCTTTAATTATTTTTCAAACTTGACGATTTTCATTGAATTCGGGGTTTTGGATAATTTAATTGCAAGAGAGCAATTTCATTGGCTTGAATAAAACAAGTGCAAGTTGTACCCAATTGTATATTTGACGAATGAATAAAACTGTTGTCTGTGCTATGAGAAATAATGTTGTGTTGTAGCATGACACGTTTTGTTTGTTTGTATTCTAAACAAAATTTTTGAATCAAGAAGATTAAAAAAAAAAAAGTGATGTATTAAGGCAAACACTGCAAGGAAGAAGTTACGAATTAATGAAACGGCGGATGTTGAAATGAATCCAAGTCGTCTTCGTAATGTACCCGGGCGGGAGGACACTGCTAAAATGTGCCCCAAATAATTGCAATTAGTTTTGAAAGGAAAAATCAGATTTAGATATAAGAGTCTCTGCTGGGTACTTGTAATTTAGTAGTTGCGGACGTACACGCATTTCCATTCGGACATTTAAGCTGTTGAGATGCAGAGTGGTAAAAACAATCGCAATTTTGACTTATTTCATTCCAATTATGCACTGGTCTTAAAATAATTTGACACGAGCGCAAATGACCTTAGCCGTTGAAGCGCCCTTAAACCCAATCAATCAATCAATTGACTTATTCCACATTAAGAAAAAAACTGGTAAAATACGCCCCTAGGCGGGGATAATGAAATGTAGACACATGAGTCGCATCAAGTCATTTTCTTGGAACCGAATTCTTTGGAGGCTCAGAGAATTATGTCAGTATTCCCAGTGTAGACCCGAGTGCAGTGACGTCAATTTTGGCCCTTGTATTTTCTGTTTTTCTACTAATTGCGTAAGATAATGAATGATACCGAAGGGAAGTGTTTAATCAGTACGAACGAAGATATCCAAATGAAGGAAACGGATACCAACTGAGTCACTACTAAATTCAGTGCCCAGGAAGAAAACTAGCATTCAAAAGATCAACGTTTAACGATAAAAAAATAGTTTATGAAGCATTCTAAAGGACTTCATTTGCTATCCATTATAGAGAAACATATGAAATTGAAGATTTCAAATATACGAACCTTCAACAATATCATTCATATAGCAGAGGAAGATACTTGAAATGTGATAGGTGCTTCGGTCACGTTCGCTGTTGTTTGTGGGTCCAATTCTAGAAGAAAAAAGAAAAAGAAGCTTAGTTTGTACATCCTAGCAAATACAACATATTCTTTTTTCAAGCTGTAAGTGTTACTTTTACTTACATTGTTGATGAAGTAGTGCCAGATGGTACTGATGCTGAAGAAAATTAAGAGGAGGGAAGGACAAGCTGATAATTTTTTGTTTAATCAACAAACCACATAGCGAAACATTCATACAGATTCAAATGTATTCCGATTAAGGCAATGATTTTGTAAGTTTGGTACATTATGAATGGTCCATTCCAATTGATCCAAAGAGAAATTTAATATTTTGAAAATATAAAATATTTTATTTAAATTACTTAACACAAATGTAATTTATAAGCTGAAACGCAAAAATATTCTGCTCTGTAAAATTAGAAGTTACAATCACTCTTCTTAGCAACTCAATTTGTGCGTTGTGCACCCTAAAGGATGTTAATTAAATTAATCTCGAGGGCCAAAGTTTTCTCCAGCTGTTTCTATAAAAAAAAATCACGCCTCCAAACGTAAAATTGATAGGCCGGTATCATTTTGAATAAAAATGTAATTCAGAAAAAGATTAATTTTAGTTACTTAATTTAGTAAAAATAAAAAAATTAATAAAAGGAAAAAAGTTACTTTAATATGTAGTGTGTTCCGGTGATACCATTCCTTAACAATTTTAAGCAATGTATTAGCATAGCACTGACTGTCGATCCAAGAATAGCAGATTGCAGTACCAGTAAGAGTTTAATACATTAGCAGAGTACTTTTCAGTTAAAAGCCCCAATTGCCGCGAGACCTTGAAGCCCTGACGTTTACTCTTGCATTACTTAATCTTTCTAGGGCCACTCATTCATATTCAGTTGCGAGCTGAAAATACAACCATCCAAAATTGCCTCCGAATATTTGTAGGTTTAATTGTTTAATTTTAATTATTCATGGAATATGATTACTTAGTTGAAATTGAATTTGTTGTTAATAACAAATTTACTTGAAGTTTGAATCCCATTACCATTTGTTGTACCAATATTTCCACTCAACCTCAGTTTTCCTCGACCTTCTGTCCTAATTTTTTCATGAACTCTTCGTCTTTGTGTTGCGGAGATACTCTTGCACCGAAGCACATTCCGCTGACAATTTGGAATTAGTCGCGGTAGATGTTGGGATTCCGTTGGTTCGATTTAGCCTGTCGGGCCTGCATTCCAAAGAGTGGAACCCCTCCAACGTAGTTTTCGTATTTTTCGCTGCACGTAGAGATGATTCCGCTAGACTACAGGAGTTTTATTCGGTCTGCAATGGAGCTGTCAGCTAGTAATCACTTTGAAACATCATAAACGTTGTAAACTAGTTCCTGAAAAATTTCCTAAAAGTTTGTTAGGGGTTGATTTTGAAATTATTTCTGAAAAAAATTATTTAAAATTCCGTCATAATCGAGCAAAAACTCTCAAAAAAAGTTAGGATAGCAAGGGTTACTGATAAGTGTCGCAAATACCAGTGCTGTCGAAGTATTAAGTTATTCAGAAAGTTAGTTGCAAAACTTCACAGAGTTGTTCTCGAAAATTAAACGTTCGTCGTGCGCGCGACAGAATTTCACATCCTGCGATGCGCTAAACATTGGGAGGTGAGAAGAGCTCAGGGGCTTGGATCAGAATCGGGGATTGTTTTTGTCCGGATGCACCGGAAGCGGCAGGTAGCGTTCTGAAGCTGTCGTAATGGTGTTTTGGATCGTGCGACTCCACGTAAACAAATTAAAAAATATCCCTACTCAATTCGTTGTTACAATCACACAATTAATATGTAATAAAACAGGGAAATGTGAGGTCTGGCCAGTTTCTCTAGTGATACTTTTTAAACTTTCAATGGTAATATGTCAATGAGCCGGCGTGACAACATCAGTTATCTAATTTTCGAAGCCATATTGCACTGTGTAGCGTGATAATGTCTTCATCTTATGACCGAATGTAGTTGGTCGCGTTTACTTGTCAGCGAAACCCTGCTTGAGGGCAGCACTAGTTCGTCTCTTAATCCGTCACGCCAAAGCAGAGCGCTTTCTTGTTCAACAATGAAGCATGTTAAATGTTTCTCGGGAATACTGCGTTTATGTAACGTTGCTATGCTGTGAATAGACACTTGTGTATGAAATTAGTAACTTCAATGATAAGATAGAGACAGGTTTACGGCGGAAAAATATTTGATTTTTCAATTGAAATAAAATAAATTTACAGTTTATCCATTTCTCGGGTGATTTATCGAGTTTATAAGTAATCTTTCCCATTTTGACAAAGTTTGAGCACATCCTTAAATTTAATTTTGCTCGCCGCCATTACCTGTCAAGTACTCTTTTTACTCCCAGAAAATATAGGATGCGAACCTTCCGGAATTCTGCAGATAATTTTTTCATCGTGTATCAAAATTTCCTGATCGCGTTTTGTCTTTAAAAGTGTTCTTTCTTGTGGTACGTCCTTAATTAATTAGAACTTTTCAATCAATCATTTTTATTTTGGAACGACACCGACCCCTTGGAAAGTTCGAACAGTCCTGCAACCAAATGAACTTTTGATTTGCATTGCCTCGTTCGTTATTTCTGGCCTGCCCCTTATATCTCTGACGCGTGTCTAGACATCTTTATCTTTTGAATTTTAACTGTCGCTATTGGTGCGGTAGGCGAGGAAGGGTGGGCGATCAATACGTCGCATGTATTCTTAGCCGTGTAGGAGACGTCGTGGGAGTGGGACTTACGTAAGTTTTTTCCTTCCTTTACTTCTCACTTTCCGCTGAAGTTGCTTAATCCCGACTCCCGCGCGTTCAAAACCTGAAGAGGGCCACGGAGAGCTCTCCCGCAGCGGTGGCACCACTGGTGAAGACGCAGCGTCGCTCGAACAGTCGAGATTGCGTGAAATCTGGTCGTGTAATCCGCGACTTGGCTCCGTCGATTAGAAAATTGTTCGTCCGAGGGAGGTTGTAGCTGTCGCCTCTGACTATTTTTCTACACTTCCCGTGAAGATATTAGAGCAATTAACAGTTGGTCCACCTGCGGGTGAGTGCTCGGAATGGTGTTGGCTGCCTGCGAGCCACGATAGTGTTTTAGAGCTCTTCTCCATCAGAGTGAAACATAGATTTATCTTGTCTTGCATTTCCCTGCAGTCCGCGCGCGATCTTTTGGGAAGGCCAGAGCGTGATGCTGGTCGTTTCGAGTCCTGTTACGGGGAGATTTTGAACTGGCGGGTAGCGTAGTTACCTTTCCGCCCCAAGCGGTCGGATATTCCGCGTACTAATCTTTGTGCTTGACGAAGGTTACGTAGTAATTCCGCCAGTGGTGTCTTAGCGTTGAGCAATAGCGACAGTTTTTCCGGTGACTTTGTCCTTTTTGCCACCAACGTGTAGCGAACAGTTGGAGGAGATAGTGCGAAATTCACTTTGCAGTGAAGTGGGGACGAACATACAACGAGCACATGGCAAGGGTAGAAAAGCGCGGCAACACTGCCTTTCCCGAGGCACGGCTGTCAAGCACAAAAGAGATTGGTACGCGGTATAATTATGCCCAAGCTTTCCTTTTCTTTCTTCGTGATTGTCATTTTCCTTGTTCTTTCTCGATCACCCTCGTGTCCTAATTCCTGTGTGATTGCCATCAGAGACGGTTACTTCCATCTCCTTATTCCGTTCTCCGTTCCGCATTGAACTCCCATCCCTGCCCTTTTCCTCCAAGGTAATTTCTCATGTTGCCACCGCAGGAGAGAGATGGTAAAGAAACAGCGTGGGTACAATCAGTCTTTCGTTCTGTCAAGTGCAATGTTGCAACATGAGGCGCCACCGTGTGGATGTCGCCTCCCATACCACCCTGCCGCGATGGAAGCTGCCTGCGCCGACGCCACCGTCTACATGGCTTCTTCGGCTGTCTCTTCGCATTGCGACTGCAGGTGCTTATTGACCCCTGCTGGTGGCTTATTAACGAGTCTCCCCCCGCTGGGCTGAAAGTTCAGCGTGGCAAGGGTACCTGTCCTTCCATACGTCCACTCGGGAGTTGACCCTTCCTCCTCTTCCTCACTAGTTTGCAATCTATCTTTCCTTCCGCGCGCCTGTTCACAATCTGTATTTCCTTCTGTTCCGTCGGTTCATAATTCACCAACCTTTTCCTCTGACATTTCGTAATCTACTCTCCCGAACGTTAGCAATGTATCCTTCCTTCTGTCCATTTCACAAAATCTGGTACTTCTCCCTGCCGATTCAAAATCTAACCCCCTCCCACGTGTGAATTCGGGATTCTACCCGTCCATCAGTCTGCCAGTTCCGTATCTAGAGCTTTCCCGTCACACCAGTTTGGAATCTACCCATCCCTTCTACCCATCCCATCAGTTCCTAATAGAACTCCCCTTTACCAGTTCTTCACCAGTTTTAACATAATCCTTCCTTGCACCCACTAATTCAAAACCTATTCGTCCTATTACCCGCCAGTTCGCAATCTCCTTTGGATGAGGGGTTGCGACCCAAAGTTTGTGGAGCGAGTCCTCCTCAAAACGCAATGGGGCGTTCCTCAGGGTCCTGTTTTGTGTGTTTATATATATACTGTTTGTAAATCTTAAGTTTGAAGTAAGCATTGTTTGGAAGTTGTTCGGCGCGTGCGTCCGCGCGGCCGCGCGCGTGTGTGTGCGTGACGCAGGTGCGCCGTGTTGTGCCCGCAGGTCCCTCGAGCAGGCGATGAGCGGCGTCGTCCGGCCGACGTCCGGAGAGGCGATGGCGGACGCGCTCCAGCTGATGACGCGCGCGCTGGAGCGCATGCAGGCAAGGCCCGGCTGGAAACGAAACAAACAAAAAAAAAATATCCCTTAGGCGTCATTCAAAAAGACGGTCGTGAAATTGAACTGTTTAAATTCAGTGGTGCTAGCTGATACCTTGTGGTACTCCATAATGTCCGTTAAAAAAATAATTAACCACAACAAGAACGGTTTTAATATTTCTTAAAACATTCCAGAGTCAACGTTTGAGAAACATTTTTCCCATCTTCAGTGGGTCTATAAATAGAAAAGGAAATGTAAGAAAACAACGTAAAGTGTGGTAGGACGAAAAGAAATACACGAGATTAAAAATAACTTAATAGAAATCACTACCTAAGCAACGTGTTTAAATGTGATCAACGGTGCTTGAGTAGTAATTTTTATTAAGTAATTTTTATCCCATATTTCTTATATTTCTTTTCTTCGTGCCTTTCCATACTTATTTCCGTTCTTTTTGTCCTCCATTCTATTTTCTTGTATTTCCTTTTCAATGATATAGACCAACTGAAGACGGAAAAAGTGTTTCACGAAAGTTCATTTTGGGATGTTTTTGTACAAATTAAAACTGTTTTTGTTGTGGTTGATTATTTCTTTACATCAAATTTTAGAACGGTGTTCGACACCCCCGTTGTAACAACTCCTAAGTAGTTATTAACGTCATTAGGCCGATATGGTGCAAATAACGGACGCGGTGGAAGTTTGTAAACCTTATTGAGTAGAGTCTGTTATTTGTACTATCTGCCGTGTGTCGTACAATACGTTAGTAATGCTATAATATGAAAATGCTGATTAATGAAAAGTAACTTCGATTAAAAACACTCGAATACCATATTTCCTTACAATTGCAATTACACTTTCGTTACAACTTGTAGCAATTATATAGCAAATGATTTAAATGGATATTTTAATTTCAATTTTATTAGTACGTATTTTACATAATGTTTAAATAGTTAAACATGTTTGCAGTACGTTTTTAATAATAATATTAACAATATTTGCAATACGTTATCACTTAACAGGTGCATTTTTATTATCTGAATTAGTTTGATTAATTTTAATGCATCATTGATGAAATAATAATAATAATAATAATAATAATAATAATAATAATAATAATAATAATAATGAAATAGCTTCACATTTATTAACTTATGTCCAGTTTTGAAAGTGTATGATTTTTATGTCACTATAAATTGATGAGTTATGTTGATCTTGTTAATTTTTATATGTATTCAATAACTCGTTATATTGAAGTTTCGTTCATGAACATTGAGATCTTTTGAAAAAGCTGGTCCTAGTAGTGCGCAAGCAAATTAAACTTAGTATTTAAATCTGTTTTTAATGCAACATGGTTGCACAATCCGAAATGGAGCTATATGAAAAAGAACTCAAGTTGAGGATCGAAACGTCACTGTAACAAGTTATTGAATCTAATTGTCTGTAACAATGACCAAAGTCAACACAACCCAGCACTTAATATAACATTTTGCGTTTAAAAAGTGTCAGAATAAGTGTTATATGTGAATAAGTTAATCATTTCTAGGATATGTAGTGGGTTGAGGAGCACTTTTTGCCAATGGGCATGTGGTGGGAAATCTCTTATGAGGAAGTCACACATACGACATATGCCCGTGATAAGTATCCAATCATTCTGCAGCGGTGGCTGGCAGGTACACGTTCTGACGTCGTCCAAGACGGTGCGTGTACCTGGCAAATGCCAGTGCATGGCGAATAGCCTGCCAGTCAGCGATGTGCGACTTCGTTATGAGATGACCCACCACATTGGCGAAAAGTGTTCGTCTTGGCCCCCTACATGCCCTGTCGTGCTGAGCGTGCTAACGGTGCGGCACGGTGCGCCCGCAGGAGGCCATGTCGCTACAGGACAAGCGCATGGAGGAGGCGCGCAAGCAGCAGCAGCAAAAGTCCGACAAGGCCAAGTACCTGCAGCAGAAGAAGTTCGAGGAGGCGCTGCGGCTGCAGGAGCAGAAGGCGAACGAGCGCGAGGAGGAGTTCGCGGCGCAGCAGCGGCGCCGCCTGGAGGAGTTCCTCAGCGAGCAGGAGCACCGCGCCAACGAGCGCCTGGAGGAGGCCGTGTCCCTGCAGCAGCAGCTGCGCGAGGCCATGCGCCTGCACGAGCAGCGCACCAGCGAGCGCGAGGAGGCCCTGCGCGCGCTGCAGGAGCGCTCCGAGGCCGTCATGCGCGCCGTCGAGGACAAGGTGGAGCAGATGCACGAGCGCATGCGCAAGGTGCGTGCTGCGGAGGCTCCGATTGCGCGCGATGCGATGCCATCCTTCAGAATCAATGCTTCTGCTCCGATTTAAACGCGGTGGCGCTTCGAGGACGCGAGCTGGGAAGAGAGGGGAACATTGCCATCCGGTCGGGAGCTGCAATGCCAAAAATGTAAGTCGTAACGAAGCTCCCGAATGGATGACAACCCCCCCTCTCCGTCCAGCTCATGATCTTCAAGAGGTTTAAATCGGAATATAAAGGACTTGCTAGGGAGTCGAAGGTTGTCACATTTTGCCATGCGGTGGGAAATCTTTTATAAACAGTGGTGCATGGCGCAAGGGGACTCGCGGGGTTTCAGACTTCCCAGGAAGCGATGACATATTCACGAATATAGGTTGTACTATTTTTCTATGGTTAGGTATTCAGTATCTCAATTGACATTACACCCTAGCCAATGTAAAAGAAAACAACAGTGGACTGTTAAATTGAGGGTAGGGAGATCGGCTGATTACCGAAAGGTTAAGACCTGTGTCACACGAGCGTTGCGTTGACGTGCGATAACTACTGCGCGTCGTAGATTAACAAGATACTTATACGGAACGGCCCAAACGTTCGTGTGCCGTTTCGCATAAAATAGCGTTATTCTAGGACGCGCGTCAGCTCAACGCTCGTGTGCAGCAGTCCTTATCACACATAAACTGCCCGATGATAATGATGATGATAAATGTTTAGTTCATACCTTATTTTACGTGGCAAGACTCGGGCCATCAGTCCCACTCTTAGACCTGACCACGTAAATTTCACTAAGCTCCTTTCACGATCTACAGGACAAAGAATGTGTCATTCGGGCGACGAAACTGCAGATTTGCATTTTGCTCAGAGGCTTCTTTTAGGCTTGATCTTTCACATTAAGTAAATCTTCAACGTGAGAAGGCGACTTTACTTTCCCTCCGAAAGCATGCGTAAGAAAGATCTTTTTGCCCTTAAAATTGTATGGCTTCAATCGGGTTTGAACCCGCAAACTTGGGTAAAAGAACCGCTAATCGTTATACCACCGAAACCGCAAAGTAAATAAGTTATAAGTAACTACAAGTCGACAAATAAAAATAAATTTTAAATTGCCTACTAATGAAAACTTCTTCACAAGCAAACAGTACGTCGGATGTACAGTTTATAGTTGTAAACTCATATCTTACATAAATATCACCAAATGGTGTCTTTGACCCGCATACAAGTTTTCAACAGAACAAATTTCAATCAGACATTAAAACCACTCTTTACTAATCGACGCGTGGATTCTGGCAATAGTTTAACTTTTGTTATGTACCAAAGCAGACGTCATGAACTAAAACGGAAATGAGAAAAGAATTATTTATCATTAGCAAGCCGAATTTTGAGTACAAACATTTCTGGATTTGACGGCCATGATGTTTGATGTATTATGTTGTATCGCCATCGCACATTTTAATGTAGAGGTGAACAAAAATACCAAAAACTCAGAATATTCATTCGCTTGGTCAGATCTCCCCCTGAGAGATTGTGAACCTAGGGGCGCCATAACAAAAATGTCACATATGTTACTTATATGAATTTCCCACATGTTCATTGGCAAGAAGTAATCTTCGACTTACCTACAAGCCCTAGAAGTTGGTAACATTTATTCTGAATCTTGTAAAATTCATGCAAGTTTTTCTTGAGCTCTCATTTCGCTAAAGGCCGAATGAAATGAGGTGGTTGACATTTGAACGTGGAGGGGATGACGTTGGCTGGGTATTATGCGCTCTACCATGTTACGATGTAGCTATCACGCTACGATAGCCGACTGTCAATAACAAAACCTAGAGCTCACGCTACTCACAGTCCCCGTCACGAAACGATCTTTAACGCAATTAACCTCATTTTGGACACTTGTAATCACGCACAGAAGATTAACTACAACATTCGAATCATTTGTTCTTAAATTTGAATAGACAATAGTGTTCAAACGCGAAAGTTCTAGTTTTGTTGCTAATGTTGCGGCAGTCTCTTTACAACGTGACTACGAACTGCCATCCACCTAATTATATTCGTAGTATAGATGTGAGAGGATTGGGGTCTTGGTTATTACTACGCCAGTACTGCCAAATCAACTCTTTAGCTCCTTTGACGCGACAAATATTTTCTGCTAAACGAGAAGGAACTTCTTAATTTTCAAATGTCAACAACGCTCGTTGCTATTTTATTCTTAATTCAGCTGTGTTGTGGAAGGAGGGGGAAGGGATTCTGGAGCTCAAGAAAACGTGCGCATCTAATACTTCTATCAACGTATAAGCGTCTCTGCTATCTTGACCCGCCGTGGCCACCTACACCGCAGGTGGATGAAATCTCATTACATTAACGCGGGTGAGGAACATGCGGCCTCAAGGAGGGTTTTGTCTTTTGGAGCATTATTTGCGCCGTTCTTCGACCAGTTTTCAACAATTTTGTATTATACATACGTAAATGACATTGCCATAAGATTCGGCATTGATATAAGAAACTAAGTTTGATAATATGGCGGTTCCGCGAACAAACTTTTTCTGGCATCGATAAGATGGTGTCCTGTTCTTTTGGAAAACCTAAATTAGTATTAAATTATTTGCATTTCGCAGTTTATTATTATTATTGTAGTGACGAAAGGATGTAGTTTTTATCCAGGATTCAAATGAAGGTCCCCTACCGCTGTGTTGACAATGTCATGCAAGGTCTTGAGATCACGTTCAAGTAGATGTTTCAGGCCAACGCCCGTTTTTGGAAACCTTCTAAAACAAACACTGCTAAATACCAAATACGGCATCGATCCTCGAAATTGTTTGCCAAATAGATGAGCTAGAACGTTCATTAGTGATGTCTCAGAAGTTTGTGTTGAGAGAGATAAGATAGTTTTTACGAGTGTTTTATTTTATTCAGATATCGGCTCCAAAAAGAATGTTTAGTAATGCAATTCGCGTGAAAAGCATGTGAAAATATTAAAATGAATTCTCTACTAGAGAAACTAAAAGTGAACCCATGCACGTGGAAGGTAAACGGAGGCCACACAGTCACAGAATATAAAAAAAAGAGCCCCTCTGCCCACTTGTCACGCAATCTCGTAAACTCGCAATTTACTAACATATAACTTCTAATCAAAAAATAATCTATGTAAATCTTATTTCTATGAATAAAAGTTTAGAAGTTCTCTTTTCTTGGATTGTAGAAACAAATTGTTTTCGCGTGAGCGTTTTTCATTTGGCAGAATCACAAAACAGTAGTATCAAAGCCCTTCCCCCGGCACAAGTTTTTCAACATTTCGTGAAGTATAGTTACGAATCATATCAGGTGTTAACAACCGTCTCCCCTAAATTTAGTTTGGCATATTAGAGTGTGAAAATAATTGGTCTCATGACTGGGCCTATTATTTCCTCTACCAAAGCCGAACCATGTCGCCACCCAAACACACTCAAGCATCGCCAGAGGCACATTGTATTCCATATAATAATTATTACTGATGACAGGTTTCTGCGAGCCTTTTGAACCACTTAGTTTGCCAACAGAGTGACCGCTGACAACGGAAACCAATTCCCGCGAACAGATTGCTTGAGAAAATGTCACATGCCGTACGAAAGAGACGCTTATGCGCTGACGGAAATATAGGGAGCTGATTTACAATTTTAAAAAATAAACATGCATTTAGAACCGATAACTTCAGAGCTACAGGATGATTCTTTTCACCTGTGTGAACTCTTCACCAACCGCCTCCGCACATTGTACTGATAAAATAATATGAGGCATTTTGCTGACTATTCCATTCAAGAAATTAACACCAATAGCGTTTAACGAAACAACTGGTATGTTTTAAATCAGGGCGTCTAGAAAAAAAATAGATTTTTGTATAATATTTTTCTTAAATTAGCCTATCACGATCTCAGATTCATCTGCAAAAGGGAGGCGCCGTGTGTTTCATTAATATAATTCATTTTCATCACTTTCTGAAAGTATGTTGATCATGATATCCTTCGAAGAAAAATGTTATTGAATGCCACTTGTACTTCGCGACTGGGGTATTTTTCGAATATTTTCAATGCACGCGTGGTATTAGCTGTGACAATTACGCCTGTAAGGAGCAATGGCACTTCAGAGATATCATATAAATGGAAGAATTTTTTTTATCTAGGGAACTTAAAATTTTTCAGGAAGGGAAAGTATTGATATTCAGCTATATATTTCAAGTTTAGATTCAGCGGTTTTCAGATACTTTCTTTAACGCAATTTTAATAGGAGAAACAATTTTTGAACACAATAGTTGGCAGAATAATTGAGAAGTGTCTTAAAAATATTATTACCCACAACTAGAAAACAACTTAAATGAATATGCGTCACTTTGCAAATTAGCTGTTCAAATTCAAAAATTCAGTAAATTGCTGCATACATACGGCAATATGAACTCTAGTATTCCGCACATTATGAGAAAGAAAACTTAATTTTCTGGATGTGCACCACAACAATACCCCGAGTTTTAAAATCTGAAAATTAGTCCGAAAACGAGGGCTTTGTATCCACCACACCTCCGAGAGCCCTTCTGATGGCCCTCTGGCGCCGCGATATTCAGCATTGCTCTTCGGGAAGCAAAATATCGGTTCGTGAAGTACACCTTGATTCGCATGAAAATGTACATCAGCGAGAAAAACTGCAAAGACGTGTTTTGTTTGTCATCTAGTTATGAAGTCGTTGGTGGAGAGTTTATTCCAGTGAAACATCACCCTGTATGTTACAATTATTTTATTGTATTTCCCTTTCTTCTTAAGGGAAGTAAAACTGTTCGCCTCGTGTCATAGAATTACGAGTGAAATAACCTCAGTGTAAGGGACGCTTCTGAGCAAAATTGAATAGGTTTTCCTTCTCTAAGAAGTACTTTTGTTCGTAGTCAGAGAACAGGATGCGAATTGATGGAGGGGATCCCGGGGATTTTCCCCCACGTAGAGAATTTGATGCCTCCCATTGCAAAAGTATTCATATATCCCTGCCAGGGACACGATATTTGTGTCTGTGTTAAAGTACGATTTCCACGCTTTGATATGTTCAAATTGCTGAAATTAAAAAGGAAAGCTTTCCCTTGAGGTTCTTAAAATATTTTGAGACTATACTGCGTGAGCGAAGGCAGTCTTCGTTTTTTTTTCCTGAATTCGTCTTCCCCTAGAGAAACTAGCCAATTCGCAGCCTGTCAGATAGCACTGTGGCGACTGGCCTACCACTGCTCCCTATCACATTGTGTGTGGTATTTCGAATCACTTACAACGCGAAATTAATGAATGGTTAATGAGGTAATCGTATTTCGTATCATGTTTACACACTAATTTGTGATGATGGTACTGATAACAAATAAAAACAAAAATCTGGAATTATCGGGTGCCCCTCCTATACTTTTAATTAAGATATTATTAGGTCCCCCAAGACATTTTTTTAACGTGTTGAGAGCTCACCTTCCATTTGTTGAGACGCATAATACTCCCCCTCTAAAATCGCTTGTTCCTCCGCTCTGTGATTCAAAGAGAAGTGTATACAGGATTAGTCAATAAAAACGTGCATCTCGAATATTCTGTGAACGTTTCAAGATATTGAGGTGGAATTTTCATCCAAAGACACAAGCTCATCAGTTGTAATTATTGTAGTGTATTTCGATAGCATTTTTATTTTAAAGATATTAGACATACTTAGTTGTTTCTTTTAATGGGATCCAATACTTTTTTTTAACACGAATAGATAGGTAATGAGAAGACATTTATCAGTATCACATGCTGGTGTATGATGGAAAATCAACAGCACAAAGGAGTATGAAATTCGGCTTCATACGAAAAGCAGGTAGTGGGAAGTTCTTGGCTCGGCGGCGGGTTAACTCCGCGGTCTTCAAGCCGCAAGGAGCAGGGCAGTGCAGCGGTCTCGGCGACAACGCTGGTTGAATTTCCATTTCAAGGAAACGTCTCAGCGCAGCCCTTGTATGTTAGAATGAGTCAAGGAAGTCGTATGTTAGAATCAGTCAAGGAGTTCACACTTCTTTTAAAATAATCAATCGAAGTGACAAATTCACCGGTTTGTTCTCATTAGCAGCATTGCTTATCAGGCATATTAAAACATCTTCGATTTTTAAATGGGCCATACTTGCACCGTGTGTGGTAGCGTAAGACTTGCGAAAAGCACTCCACCCTAACCCTTACGACGTTGATTTTTTTAAAAATCATGGCGCGTCAATTCTTAGGGCAGTTCGTTGTCTGCGCCGTGACCGGCCTTTGGTTGATCTCCGAAATGAAGCAAAACACAGAAATACTTTTCTCTGCTTCACTGTGAAAATCGTCCCAGGGAATGACGTATTTAACTGAATTGCTTTTTCTTCAATAATATAGATATTGAAATTCAATATTTTCTCACAAATCTCGGCTCTGCCCTCTCAGTGTCATTCTCTCTCTGCATACGACAAAGTTATCTTTCGCGATTTCTAGATTGCCTCATTTATACGATACTGAAGTTCCGCGTTGTCGAGTGCCCTTTAGATGTGAGAAAAGGCGCTAGATATCTTAATCTGCTTCGTTTAGAAGCGGCAAACTATAGAGGCTGTGGAAACGTTTAGAAATCCAGTCGAACCGGGAACTTCCAAATATGCTGTAACACCGTATTTTAAAACCCATTAGTGTATATAATTATTCATCAAATACCAAAATAGTATTACTGAATTTGTCTTCTCAAGGCCGAGTGTCTAATCAATGTAACAAAGAAAAGTAGTATCCCATGTAAAAAAGGAAGTTAAATATTTTTTAAATAAAAAAATGTCCTCACACAAGCTAATGAGTACAACTGACGAATCTGACCCCCTATCTCCTAAATAGTTGGGTGGAAGTTTCATCTCAATATGTTAAACCGATTGGAAATGTTGGAGGCGGGCGTTTTTATTGACTAACCCTGTGTACCATTACGTGTCTCCTAGAAGTGCAGCTTATCTGACAGCTGAAAGCCTGCGTTTGATGCGTTCCTTCTACACCTCTAATTTTTCAGTATTCATGCGCGCCGTTGAAGAGAAGGTGGACCAAGACGGTGGAGCGCATGCGGAAGGTACGTGGCTTCCGGGATGCGAGGGGCGGGCGTCTCCTGCTAGTGCAGTCTCATCTCCGTGTGTCAAAAGCCGCGTTTTCATGCTACCCTCCTCTCTACCTCCAGTGGTTGAGGTCTGTAGTTACCACTTTTTAAAAGCTTGCCTCGGGCGGTAGTCAAACTCGTCGTTTTCTTCTGCCATTTCTCTCCTGTACATCAGTTTTAACTTTTTTTTTTCGTTAAATAAAGACATAAATAATTTTCTCCTATGTAATAATAGTTTGTTCCACGAGAAGGACATTGCGTGTCACCGAGAAGTGCAGCTTATCAATTTAAGTTTAATTTTTCGGTTTCGTCGTACTAGTTCCTACTCTTACGACTTTTGAGTTCCTTAAGATCTGTAAGGAATTTCTTACTTCTTAGATCTCTCCATCCATTCCTTCTCCTTCACATGAGACTCGTCCCCGCAATTCGTACCCGTGTTGTATTTTTTGCACGCGATACGAGGAGAGTTGCATCTGGGGCCAATTTCTCTGACCTACCTATTAAGGGATAACCATGCTTTTATATTCGATATATCCATTAGTATAATACGTAAAACCGAAAATATTACTTTTGTTCTGACAAAATGCAGACTACAAATAAGAAAATTAAGACCAAACCCTCAAGCCTTATATTTCCAGTTTTACAATGTGAATTTCCGTGCAAAGAGATCGGAGGATTTCTACCCTGCTATTAGTGATTGCATGACATGAAAAGAAGGTATGAAATGATTTCAAGGAAATATAGAATGTTTAAACAATTTTCAGCCAATCTTGAGCCTAAACAAAGCTAATTACGATAATTATCAAGTGACTTCACTAAACGTCATAAAAATTACATATGTTGTGATTTTTCCAATAATTTAATGTAGCAGTAAAATACCAAAATTTGCATTACATACCTACCACAACCCAAATGTGTAGTACCACCACAACCCCTTTACTTTCATGAGAATGCTAAGAACGATGTCTTTATTACTTAAAGATTAAATAACGGCAAGGTGAAAAAATATAATTCAAAACATCCCCGAAAAAGATGTAACATTTCCCATTTTCCAACCATAGAGCTCATCTCCTTTTGTCAAACATCCCTTTTATGCGTTCCTTTGGAACCTCTTAATTTTTGAGGCCCTCAGTCCCTCCAAGGAATACCTCGCCTCTCCGGAGCTCGCCTCCCAGCGCTTGCGTCCATCTCGCCTGTGAGTCATCCTCTTAATTCGCCGAGTTCTATAATCGCTCGTCTCGCTTATGATACAATGAGAACGGTATAACTTTGCGAATGAGCCAACAGTGCAGCCAATAAGCTTCATTGCCACTCATGGCGCGTCGTCGGGTCTCTTGCGCGAAGGGATTTTAAGTGACCAGAAAAAATCTTTTCGGTTTTATTCTTAGTAGTAACATTAATTCAAATTTTGGATCATCCTTTTAAATAGTGTGGTTCTCTGCGGAAGTTCGTTATTTGTAATACGAGCTATAATTAAACTGTTTCACTCTTAGAATTGTTATTCTTAACGTTCGCATAAAAGTTGTTTGATGTGACTGAGGACATGTAGGTTCCTGTGTGGAGCAGGCGAAAATTCGTCAATTTTAATACACTCCTCTCTCGACAGGGTGTGTTTGTTTGGGCGCTAGTGTTTAGAATTTGTAGGAGAGAAGAAATGAAACCGTTATTTCGAAAAGGCCACTCGAAAAGGTCATCTGTCCGGCGCACGCACATTGTTAAAAGCCTACATCTCCGGAGAAGTTGTTTATTTGAAAAAAAAAACAAAAACGGAGAACCATACCTGGTTAGATTACCTTACCGAACGGGGGATAAGTGGCGCATTGTATTGTAGCTAAGCACATATTCTGAATCAAATGGTAAGCTCAGCTAAGCTCACTTTCGCGAAGGTTGTAGACGTGGTCTCTTCGAAATAATCGGTCCAATTAGAATTGTCGACTGGTTTCATGTGTCTCACAAATGTGAATTAGGTTAAACATTCATGTAAGAAAAGAGTAGGTCTTCAATTTATACTGGTCATTAATTTGCACCCTCCCAATTGTATCAATTCTAATTGCCTTTAACGTGAAGTTTAAACCTTCACCTATATCGGACCAAATGAAATCTTGGATTAGTAACAATTTTTTTCTTCATATTTTAAAAATGTAGGAAAAAAGTCAGAATTATCATACAACCAAAGTTTGCGTGGGTGGCGCAGGGCAATTAATCCAATCGTGACTTCTGCAATTAAGGTAATTAAAAAGCGCGCCATTTCAATCCACCCGCCATATTGGTTTTACCTCACAGCCTGAGCAATGGCGGCTTCCATAGAAGGGATACGTTTGACTGCCCTCTTGCATACTCAGAAAAATGGGTTCAGTGGCTAATTACCTGTAGAAAACGAACATATAGTTTCTTATTTTAGTTTTCCTGTATTTTAAGACAGATCAGTGTCGATTTAAAACTCGTACATGCAAATTTAGTATCCGTTGTGATTTTCGCCTTGGATATCTTAAAATTTCTTCCTTGTTCCGTGTTAATGAGAGAAAAAAATAGAATCCCATATTAAAATGCATCTGAGAACGTAGATTTTTATCTAATTGGCAGGAAGTCGTACTTGTGGGAAATAGAAGTTCATAAACTAGCTTCATTGAAGATTATCTTACAATTTTATTGTTCTTGGCTAGACGTTTATAATATTGATGTTGCCTTTCTTTTCTTATCACAAAGATAGGTATTGTAAAAACAAAAACAAAAATCTGACGAATAAATCCAGCGTCAACACGATGTTGAAAAACTAAATACGACATGCAGTGCATACGGAGCCTTACATTTCTTTAGATACTGCATAGTTCACACTTTTCCCGCTGCAATCAGTGCCGGTGCTAGCCAATTTTTGGCCCTGGGCAAATTTGAAACATAGCCCTCCCCGTCCGAAAAATAAAAATATGGAAGTTGCATCAAGAAAAGATGAGTCATTTTTTATTTCAACATATAAAAAAAATTACAATGTTTAAGCTAGAAAAAGTTTTGGGAAATATATTTTGAGTAATAGTTTTAAGTAAAAGTATTTAGTGATCAAATAATACAATTTCCACAGTGAGCTTAAAACGCTAAAAGAATTTTTTGTGTTTATTGTGTAATCATTTCACTTGTTAAATACATGAAATAATAAGTATGAACTTCAGTAGATCCTATTTTAATGTTGGTGTCATTTGATTCTTTCCATCGAGTCCTACCTGATAAGTAATGACTCTAATAGCATATTTAATGTAAACATTTAATTGAAAATGTTATGAAACATCAGACTACTGAACCGCGTGCTATAAAATTACGAGAATGATTTTCTGGAGTTCATTTTCAAGTTCTCGGTTCCAAAATCGGGCCCCTTGTCTTGCGGGGCCCCGGGCGATCGCCCGGTGTGCCCATGATCGCTGGCACTGGCTGGAATACAATGACACGCGTGAATGAGCGCATGCCTAATAGAGACGCGTCATGGATGCCGATGATTCGTGCTCGATGTTTTATTCGAAGCTGAACAATTCCCATAATCACAGTTTTGCCAAAGTTAAAATGTGAAATAATAAGTGATGGTGCCACTATCTGTTTTCGAATCACACGAACGCGGTTTGCAGTACCTTTGCGAGCAGACAATGCTTCGTCCGAGATAATCCTGACACCCGGGCATTTCCTTCGTCTTTCCTCGTATGTCGCCCACGGAGAGGCGTTTTAACATTGTTTTTAGTTCAATTATAAATGTAAATTAACATGCACGGCCCATGGCAAATTAAATGTTGATGGATTTTGGTCGATGTATTATTAACATCTACGTTTGAATTTTGAACATCGATGTTGTGTTGTCGATGTCGCCTCACTAATACCTTACCGTCTTCCATAATTACTAGGGGAAAGAGGCTTCAGATGTTTACATTTTATGGATAAATTTTTATTTGTTTTCATTGTGACTAGAAGGGTCCTTTCGCGGACGTGAATCCATTTTACTTTCTCGCACTTGCTAACGTAAGAAGATAACGTATTGTAATCGTGCGCCGGGAAACGGCGAATTTTCGACATAAAAACTCTTATTGCCGAGTGGTAGTAACGAAAAAGTGGATAAATTCAGTTGCTAAATATAGAAAAAAAATTGTAGTAACACGTGGTGTAGCCAAAATCCATTTTTTGTGTTACTTTCTTACCGAAAAATTGATTACAAAACGCCTGTCCGTCTGTCTCTGCGCTACGCTAGCACATAAACCGTTCATCAGATTTTCTCCAAAATTGATATTCTTCAATCGCTGTGGCTAGTGTCGCGGCCAGTGGAATTTGAAACTGATATTTTCATTTTGGGGGTACATTACATGAAACCATTCGGACATTTTCAAAATAATGGCTTCAAATTTTTTGATTAAATTTTGTTGAATAATGCGAAGGACGTTCAAGAGCATGGTGCAGGTCTCATTTTCGTTAAAATCTCCGATTTTTCGAAAATTGCAAAAACAAAAAATTTCATAACTACGAAATTGACGATAGAGATTTTTGCTTCAAACAAAGTCTGTTGTACAAAATTAGCTCTTTATAAAGGTCATATACAATTGTTTGTAAAAGTTAGTGGTTTTCGCCTAATTTCTGTTTAAAATTAATGAAACCTGTATGGGCGTCCCGTCGTACATAATGATAACATCGTAATATTGCGAGAAAGTATGTGCTGTTGTAGCACCACTAGTTTAAGAATTTGCCATGAGGATCTGAGAGAAAAAGCAAATGAGGTTACCTTGTAGTTGCCATGATTTTTGCAGCTACTGTCGTAGAACAGGCTTCTCTACCCGTCCTTAATTTGCGCCTCACCAGAGACATTCATCCGCTTGTTAGCAGACGTGTCGCCCCACTAAGAGAACTGCAGCTGTCTCAATTATTCAATCTGAAAGTCGCGGCATCACGTCCGTAAACACACATTTCCGGCTAGGGCAATTAGTTACAATTTCTGACACTAGACAGGGTCGGTGTTGCAGATGAAGCTACTGGGCAAAATTTTGAACATATTTCCAAAGGCTTAACGTGAGAAGGATAAGGAGTGCCAATAGTTCTGGTTTTGAAAAGCGATGTTGAAGAAAGCGAAAGGAAAAATAGAAATGATAGTTGTAGAGGGCCGATTAATTATTGATTAAGTGGTTTGCTCTCCTATGTTTCAAATTACAGATTCACAACACAACTTTCAGGAAGTCTCTTCTCATCTGTAGTAAGATGAATGAATTCAGAATTTATGAATTATTAATTGGTGCTTCCTAACGAACACTTCAGTTTTGCCGCCAGTAACACGCCACCCAAACGCTCTCTTCTGAACGTTTCTGAACCAAAACACGGTGCTACACAAGATGGCCGCTGCCGAAATAGCGGGCCAGACAGTATCAAGACAGTGTAAAGGCGTGTGCACACAGTATGTAGATAGAGTCCAAGCACTCTGAGACTGCTACCTGGAGTTCCCAGGCAGTAGGCAGAGGCTGTTCGGACGCCAGACACCAGACAGCGCCCCAGCCAATGACGTGACGATCACCGAAGCACTCTCTTCTATTTCGACAAGATGACAACCGACAACGGTGACACGACTATTCCGGTAAGACGACAACTTTGATTCATGACTCCCTCTCGCTTTCCGAACTTCGCTGTATCTATATCTTTCTGTCGTTCACTCCCCTCTTTCTTACTGATCCCATAAATATGTAATTAAAGTAGTAATAAACACTATACTTTTCTAAATTCATTACTTTTTCATCAGGCTTTTTCAGCCTCGTAAACTGAAGGAGCCGTTCTAAAACAACGTTCCCTTTTTTAAGGGGTTGAGGGAGCTCCAAAAACTGGTGTAAATGAACAAGGGAAGAGGAATTGATGAAAATTGAGCGTTCTCATAATATTTGTAATATTGCTAATTTGAATGAATGCGGTGTGTTCTCAATGAACCACTAATTTGCAATGTAATTTAAGGCAAGTGTTTAGTTACTGGGAATTCTAAATCTGCCATCATTCCTCAGCGCGAGAATGATTTCCAGTTTCATTTGAATATATGTTCATCTAAGGTAATAAATTAAAGGCGCCAATAAAGGAGGTGCAGTTCAAAAATTAAACGGGGAGTAAGGGTTGAGAGTTGTTACAAACAGGTCGTATTAACACAGCTAAATTTTGCGAACAACCAAGACCTGTAGGTGAAAGTCGTCACGGGGCAGGAGCTAAGCGCCGTGTCTACTTTTCCTCAAGAATCTTCACCAAAGCTCGGATTCTGATGACCTAAAAATTATTTTAAAATGAGAGGAAAATGACTTACAAAATGATTTAAAAATGAGGGGGAAATTACCTATTTTTTAAAATAATAAAATATTTGTATGAAATTGTTTATTCTCTGAATTTTATAAATTTAAATAACATTTATTTACATAAAATTGATATTTGGTATAAAGTCTTTATTTTTGGTGGAAATTAATCCATAGCGCCTATCTTCCAACCGTCAGTTTTGAAAGGCCGAGGAAGTTACCGAAGATCCGTGTAATTTTGAGAGTTCGAAAAAGAGCCCAATAGAGTAGTGTATAGAAACAACATGCGTAAAAATGACAAAAATGACGCAAAGGTCCAAAACAAGACCTAAAAAAAGACAGAATTTGGAAAAAAAAGACCTAAAACTATACATTTCTATCACCTATGTCGTGATAAACATTTATTTACAAGTTTGCTACGATCTAGAATGCACCAATGAAAAGATGGCATGTCATCAGTATCTGAGCCGTGGTCATCACAGTAATAATGATTTTATAAATTTGCTTTCACAATCACTTCATTGACACTGAACCAACGGTCAAAACTATGGGGATGTTTTCGACACCTTTAGCATGTGAAGACAGGCAAATCGTCGACAATGTTGAGAAGACAATAATGCCTGGAAATTCGTAGTGGTCATGTCCTGCTGTCACCCGCAACGTGATTTTCTTGGCTCAATGCCGCATCATTGAATAACAACATTGGCCAGCAAAAATCTCGAGGTATACGGTATGCAGGTTCTCTTGTAAAGGAAGAGGTTCTCGTGAAATTAACACATTCGAAAAACAGCACATTTCCCTTTATCGAGGTTCTTCGAAGTGTCGTAGTATTAGACTTTTCAAGGCGCATTGGGGACGTGAAAAAGAGTTAACGTTATTTGAGATATGCGGGCTGATTAATGTTCTAGCTTTCAGTCTTTCCACGACTTTATACCATACTTTGTACCACCTGCTGCTGTGCTCGTTTCTTTTTCTTCCAATGCCCCCTGTGAAGTGATTCATATTCTAAAGTTCCCGAATTAGGAAATTAACCTTTTTTTTCTTCCTTGTTAGTCACAAAATTGGCTATATTAGTTTAATGGATTCCCAAACTTTGGACACTTCACCGCCCAAGAATATAAAAAAAACTGCTTTACATTGTTTTTTTTTTTCGCAATTTGAATTTCTTAATTTTTGCTCATTCAAAGGAATAATGTAGGTAGTTAATGAGAAATCTTATGTAGTAATATTCGAATCAGGATTATCGTTAATATCTTTTAGATTCTGATGATGTTTTCCTGTGGCAGAATCTGAAGATATCAACGAAAATAGTTGCGCGTTTGCGAAAGTAAATGTTATGCCAATATTGGCAAAGAGCCTCTTTCAGGTGGGACACAAATCATCCAAGAATTGAACAGATTCATTTATCTTAACGGATCCTAAGCACAAAAATTTAAGTTACCTTTCTTTCCGATGTCTCCTAAAGTTCGTTACAAAATCAATCCCGTTATATATTACTTTTTCGCGCTTAAAGAATTTGTTAAGAAGAGAAAGTTATGTAATGCTGCGCGAGAAAACGGCGAATTTTCGACAGAAAAGCTCTTTATTGCAGGACCCCGGTAACGAAAAAGTGGATAAATCCAGTTGCTAAATTTAGAAGAAGAAAAATCCTCTAACAAGTAGTGCAGCCAGAATCCATCTTTTATGGGCCCGTGATACCGAAAAATCGATTGACGGCAAAACGTCTTTCTGTCCGTCTGTGAACAACGCTAGCGGCTAAACCGTTCAGCTGATTTTCTCCAAATGTGGTATTCCTCAGTCGATCTGGCTGATGGTCGCGGCCCCTTGAATTAGAAACCGATATTTTAGTTTTGTAGGCTACCTTATATGAAAGTCCTCGGTTATTTTTTTAAAAAAAATTGCGCCATCGATTTTGGTAACTTTTGTTAGATAGTCTAAAGGATGTTTAGGAGAATGGCGTAGGTCTCATTTGGTTGAAAACTGATTTTTCGAAAATTGAAAACATGCTTTTTTTTCGCCCTTTTCCTACAGCTAAAATATAAAAGATAGAGATTTTTCCCTTAAAAAATCTGTTCCTTAAACATATATTTTCAAATGAGGTCGTGTACAAATTTTCGAAAATTTGAGTATTTTTCACGTAATTTTGCGTGAAATATAGACAATTTTTAGTTTTTGTTCAAAGAATTTTTTTTTCTCAAAAAAACGGCTCCATCGTATTTGATGAAATTTTGTTGGTAGGTAGTCTGAAAGACGTTTAAGAGAATGGTGTAGGTGTCATGGTGGTTGAAAACCGTGATTTTTCGAAAATTGAATTAAAAAATTTTTCAACGTCTTCCTACAACCACAATTATGAATATACATTTTTTCGTAATGAAATGTGTTCATCAAAAACATCTTTAAATAAGGGTATGTTGAATTTTTTCAAAAATGAGTATTTTTTAATAATTTGGCGGCAAAAATAGTCAACCGCTCCCAATTTACTGCGCTTCTTGAACGTAAACTGGATAGTGATACTAAGCAGTTGGACGCTACGTAAGTTAGAATTTGTATATTATATCATATTTCATACAAGTTTAAAAACTAATCTTTTAGAAATTATTTAAAACATTTTTTAAATTGCGTTTTTTAATTGAGTTAAATGTGCAAAGGAATAGATGATTTCGCTAAGATAAGGGAATAAAAAGTAATGCATGTAAACATCGAGTAATTTTGATTAATATAAAAATATATTTAATTATATTTTTTTCTATTTTCATTTTCTTGCTAGCGGTATCAACAATGCTTATTGGCAAAATGTGTATCCAATACAAATTCGCGGTCATTGTTGTGACCCATTGTTGTAACGCCACACTAATAACAGAAGTCGATAATGACTGCTGCCTTTGCTTTCGCATAAAACTAATAATTTTATTTACGCCTAAAACATGCATTTTGCATCGTTGGTATTCGCGTAATTTTACATGATTTGCGTAAATTCGCGTACTTTTCGCGCAATTTTGCTTAAAAATACGGTCGAGAAAGTATGTGCAGTTTTAGCACCTAGTTTTTAATCTGAAACTAAGCCAACAAATATTACTTTCTCTTCATACTTACGTAGTAAAGAGAAAGTATTTTAATGCTTGCCATGGCAAGAATCTGCGATTTTTCTACAGAAAATCTGTTATTTTGAGGTCCTGGTATCCAAAAAGAGGATATATCTTGTCACGTGTAGTCCTATAATTCGTGTAAGGGTCTGGAAACCGAAAATTGGTTGAAGGCAAAACATCTCTCTGTGCAAGTCTGTGGTTAACGATAGTGCTTAAACTGTACAAAAGATTTTCTTGAAAATTGATAATCCCCTATCGATCTGAACGAACTCCAGTTTGAAACCATATTTTGATCTTTGGGGATACTTCAAATTAAGTCAACATTTTCAAAATTTTCTCAAAAAATGACTTCTAATTGTTTGATTTTTTTTTTTTTTTTTTTTTTTTTTTTTTTTTTTTTTTTTTTTTTTTTTTTTTTTTTTTTTTTTGGCTAGTGCAAGAAGCGCTTAAAATGGTGCATGTCTCATTTCCGCTGAATTATCTGAATTTCTGAAAAGACTTCAATATTTTTATCATCTTCCTACAAGCACATTATTGAATATAGGGATTTTTTGTTAATGAAATCTTTTCTTCAAAGACAGCTATTTAAGTAAGGTCATGTACAATTTTTCGAAAATTGAGTAGATTTCGCGCGGAATGAAAGCAATTTTTAAGCAATTATTTTCTCAAAAACGGCTTCAAATTTTTTCCTGTATCCCCCCCCTCGGGTAGAGCATGTAACAATCTTAAATAATTGGAAAGTTTCATTTTCGGCGTACTCTGTATTTTCGAAAATTGCAAAAAAAATGCAATATTGATGATGGAGATTTTTTTATTTAATGAAAAATATTACAAAAAATTAATCTTTAAAGAATGTCGTGCACATTTTTTCTCAAAAATGAGTAGTTTTCGCGTTATTTTTACTTAAAGTAAAGGCAGTTTATAAAACTTTCTCAAAAATGGCTCCAATTTTTTTCTTTAAATTTTTCCCCCGAATAAAATAAAGTACACTTAGAACATGGTGCAGGTTCATTTCCGTTGAACTCTCTGAATTTTCGAAAATGAAATTTGGTAAGTCCAAGTTAATAAGACAAGAAAAAAATTTTTTTTTAGCACCATTAATTTTAATTCAAATTCATCTGCGATTCAAACAATTCATGCTTGGTAAAATAGAATCAAAATTCTCAAATTCGGTTTTGCAATTCAAAATGACATACACACATCCCCCATAAATCATAAAACAATTATTCAAGTAATAATTTGTATAATGTAGAGTGTCGTGAGGGTAGGTCAATAAAAAGTTAGTTTTTTTTACAGTGCCAATGTTTTGGCCATTTCTTTGGCCTGCTTCAGGGCTATAAATATACAGTAACATTCAAGATAAATGCACAAGTTGTGCAATTGGTTGTGTATTTGTTGTTCTTGTATATTTACATTGTATGTTACTGTATATTTATAGCCCTGAAGCAGGCCAAAGAAATGGCCAAACCGTTGGCACTATAAAAATACCTTACTTTTTATTGATCTACCCTCACACTTGTCTACATTTTATTTATAATACGAAGTGAATATCAACAGAATAACAATTATTTCAAAATTTTAAACCTTTTTTTACTTCACTTTTTTACTTACTTTTTTACATTTCTTTTTAAAAAGTGAAATAAATATCTGCAAATGAGTAATGCAAATAATTATTTTAAACCTGTTGGAAACTATTGTTGAAGAGTAAGTAAATAAAAGTTTTAAAAATATTTTTGTTTTGATTTGTTTTTAAATAAAAAATGTTAACTGAAAGAAAGTTTTTCTTGGAACATTGTCCTATTTGTTGGAAATACACAGGTCCATGTTTTTATATACTTACAATCGATGTGATCGTAGGCTATTTCGTTACATTGGTTTCCAACTGGTGGTTCAAAATGCTTTGTATAGAGGGTCCGCGAATTTAATGTTGTAATGGGGAATTTTTTAAATCAGAAACGTAAAGAAGATAACAGAATATTAACTGTTTATTTTAAAATTAAAAATGTGAAGATTAACAAAGAACAAGTTGGTATTAATGGTCATTGAAGATAATTCCGCTTTATTTTTAGCTTATTAAGAATGGAAAACAAATTTTATTAACCCAATTTTATTATTTTTATTTCTGTTACGTTTTACAGTGAGTAGCCGATTTATTCCTTTTCCACCTCGAGCGTCGTATCCTTTTCCTGCTCCACCTCAGTGGGAAAAGTCTCGCCAAGCCTGAAAGTGAATTAGTGTCTATATGTGACATGGGTTCTCATTCCGGCGTGAAAATTGACTAGAAATGAAACGGCTAATATGGTCAGAGAGACAACCTTTCTATCGGAAATTGAATTTGAAATGCAGAATTTAAAATATAACAAAACGTTTACGGCTTATAGCGAAAAAATATTTAATGTTTTGGGAAGGAGAAAAACCACATTTAGTGTTCATACTGCCAAACTTCCAATTTTACTAGAAAATGTTTGGGAGATGCGGAGCTGCAAAACGTACATGATTAGCACGAAGCAAGGGTTTGGGCGTGGCCTAATTTAAAACTCTCTTCATTGTGATCATCATGATCCTCCTCGTCCTTCTCTTCCTCCTCGTCCTTCTCCTCCTCCTCTTCCTTCTCTTCCTCTTCCTAATCCTCTTCCTCCTCTAAATCCGCTTCCTCTTGTTCCTCCTCCTCTTCCTCTTGTTCCTCCTCCTCCTCTTCCTCTTGTTCCTCCTCCTCCTCTTCCTCTTGTTCCTCCTCCTCCTCCTCCTCCTCTTCCTCTTGTTCCTCCCCCTCCTCCTCCTCTTCCTCTTTTTCCTCCTCCTCTTCCTCTTGTTCCTCCTCCTCCTCTTCCTCTTGTTCCTCCTCCTCCTCTTCCTCTTGTTCCTCCTCCTCCTCTTCCTCTTGTTCCTCCTCCTCTTCTTCCTCTTGTTCCTCCTCCTCTTCCTCTTCTTCCTCTTGTTCCTCCTCCTCTTCCTCTTCTTCCTCTTGTTCCTCCTCCTCTTCCTCTTCTTCCTCTTGTTCCTCCTCCTCTTCCTCTTCTTTCTCCTCCTCTTCCATAAATTTGGTTATTTGTCCTGATATTTACTTCCCCGAAGTCTGCGAACAGTGATAACCGGCTTTACTTCTTTTCCGAAAGTTTACATTTCCACGGTACAGATAATTTTTATTATGGTTTCATTTAAAGTGTTATTTCTTGCGTGTTACTGATGTTCCAGTTCCGGTTAACGCGAAGACTTCTGTAGTTTACGATGTATGAAGTCCCCCCAGAAGGCTAAAAGAAGTTGTACGGCAGTTTCGAAGGTTAACAAGTAATCGGAGCCCTCTATTGACATCTGTCGAAGAATGTGAACTGAAGTAGGAGTTCGGAGTCAGTTAAATCTGACAATGTTTAAGCTTTTCTCGTTTTTTAAATTTGTTTAGACATTCTGCTATGCAATGTGCTAGGTAGAGTATTAGACATATTTCTGTTAATCATAGAATACAGTCATTAATCTAATGTTACGTTTACGAAATGCGACTGTATTTATTTCATGTTTTAAGTATTTTTTAACAAGAACGATGCAGAAATTTCTGTAATCACATCATTTCCGAAAAGTTACCGTACTTTCTTGGCGTGTTCCAGATGTCTGTCGTTTTGCCAAGACGACTTCATGACGCACCAGTGGTTTGGAGATGACTGTCCGTCGCAGATCATGTGTCGTGTGGCATAACTCCACAGCGGTGGCCCCAAATTTTCGGGTTTCCAGTGATTCGTGTCTTTGAGAAAACTCCAAGGACAACCCCTGCGAATAATACAAATTTCGGGAGAAAAGTGAATGTGTGGGTGGCAGTGTAGACGTGAAATTATCAATCCTTATTTCTTTGATACCAGCATGAACAGTGGACGCTCGTACACATGTTGCGAAACCAAATTCTCCCAAGCCTTATCAAAGGGTCTTGCAATGGAAACACACAGGTTTATACACGATGGAATGTTGTTTGATTTTTTACATGACTCTTTCGGTGTTCGTGTAATGGCAAACATCTTCCCTGAAAGTAATGGCGATTGCTGAACGTGGCCACTCCTATAGCCTGCACAATAACACACGTGACTTTTCCTTTGGAGTTTCCTCAGAGGCATGAAGTTCACAGGAAACTCGAAAATACGGCGCAACTCAGAGCCATGAATGTGGAGTGATGCCATGCAAACACCATGGTCTGTCTCAGAGAGTCGCTTTTCAATCTCGTCCGGCAAAACGATGGATATTTGGAACTTACTTAAATAGGGCTATTTTTGCATGATGTAATTACGTGTACATAATTTCCGTCTCATTCTTGTTTAGCATGTACTCTTCAGGAACGTCATCCCTCCCCCATTCGTGGGCTTGCTCTCCCATTTCGTTTATCATCCCTACTAGATCGTCTTCAATCTTGGTAAATGTTTGTTCCACCCCAGCTTCATTCTCTCCACTCAGTCCCATTTCTTCCGTATTTTTAACTCTTTTCTTATCTCACTACTTCTTACTTTGTCAGCGTGGTCTTTCTGACAATTCTCCTTAATTCATCTGAACGGCGGAATCATTTTTTTCTGAGTGTCTGCTCAGGTTTCTGCTTGGTAAAACGAATATTCACAATACCCTTGGAAAGGCTTACCACTTTGTGTCTCGTACTCTGACAATTGTCTGAAGGACGAGTGTTTTCGCGGTATGCTACTTGTTTGTTATCATTATGTTTCATTGGGCAATTCACCACAAATGTAATGTAATTGCAGTAAACCCTCGTTATCACGTACTTCTTGACATGAATTTCGCCGTAAGACAAAATTTGGACCCCGATAAGGAAACAATAATATGGATGAATATGATTATCGGATATCCGAATTTTTCGATCCGTTGCAATTGGTGTTAACGAGGGTGTATTGTACAGTGAGACTGTTTGCGAACGTTTAACATTAAAACGTGCGTAAGTGGTAAATGTTTGTGTTGTGATTCTTCTTGGGTGTGTGAGAGGAGTAGGGGGGCGGGCTTCCGCTCGAAGGCAAGTTTGCATCAGAGTCGAACCCCTCGTTTCTGTCTGGGGCTGGTTGTCCCTGGAGGAGGCTGCTGTGGCTTTTGACCGCCCGGAGTGAGTGGGCGAGTGGTCGTCGGTCGCTGTGAGGTGCGTGGTGTGGTGTGTGTGGCAGGTGGAGGAGCGGCTGGAGGGGCTGGCGGAGCAGCAGGCGAGCGCGTCGGAGGCGGCGGCGCGGGGCCAGCGCGCGGAGGCGCGCGTGCGCGGCGCGGAGGAGCGGCTGGAGGGGCTGGCGGAGCAGCAGGCGAGCCTGTCGGCGTGGGCGGAGGAGCGGGTGCGCGGCGTGGAGGAGCGGCTGGCGGGCGTGGCGGAGTGGCGGGCGAGCGCGGCGGAGGAGGCGCAGTGGGCGACGCGGACGGAGGAGCGCGTGCGGGGCGTGGAGGAGCGCGTGGAGGCGCTGGCGGAGCAGCAGGCGAGCGCGGCGGCCGAGGACGCGGAGCGCGCGCGCCGCACGGAGGCGCGCGTCAAGGGCGTGGAGGAGCGCATGGAGCGGCTGGCGGACCGCCAGCTCAGCTGGACGGAGGAGACGGAGCGGGAGGAGCGCGTGGAGCGGGTGGAGGAGCGGCTGCGCGTCATGGAGGAGCGCTTCGACGGGCTCGTGGACTCGCTGGTGCCCGAGGAGCCCGAGCGCGCCGAGCGCATGGAGGAGCGCGTGCAGTGCGTGGAGGAGCGCCTGGAGGAGCTGGCGGAGCGGCAGCAGCCCGGCGCGACGGACGACGCGGAGCGCATGCAGGAGCGCATGCAGAGCGTGGAGGCGCGCCTGGAGGGGCTGGTGGAGCGGGTGGCGCAGACGCCGGTCAAGCCCAAGGCCAAGGCGCAGGCGCAGACGCAGACGCCCAAGGGCGGCGGGTGGCGCGGCCGCGGGGGCGGGGGCGGCGGCGGCGGCGGCGGAGGGGGCGGGGGCGGGGGCGGCGGGGACACCGAGAGCGAGTTCGCGCGCGCGGCGGCCACGGCGGCGGCGCTGGCGGGGCTGGACGTGCGCGTCAAGGAACTGGAGACGTCGGTGCAGACGGCGCTGGGGGCGGTGTTCCCGCGGGTGGAGGCGCTGGTGTCGCAGTTCGAGACGCGGCCCGCGGCGCCCGCCACCCCCGTGGCGTCGCCGGCGCCCGCGCCCGCGCCCGTGGCCGTCGCGCCGGCCACGCCGGTGGCGGTGCAGGTGGGCGCGTCGCCGGCCTGCCACCACCTGGCCACGCCCGTGCCGCTCACGGCCGTGCAGACGCTGGCCGCCACCAAGGAGGCCCTGTGCGAGCAGCTGTACACGGCGGTGGAGTGCGGCACGCGCGACCACATCAAGAAGCTGCTGGACCTGGGCGCCGACCCCAACTACAGCTACCACCTGGAGGACTCGCCGTTCCACCTGGCGGTGATGCTGGCCAAGGCGGACGTGGTGGCGCTGCTGCTGGGCGCGGGCGCCGACGTGAACCGCAAGGACCCGCTGGGCCAGGCGGCGCTGCACCTCGCGGCCACGCACGACCACAGCGGGCAGTGCGCGTCGCAGCTGATCGAGGCCGGCGCGCACATCGAGAGCGCCGACAACCAGGGCCGCACGCCGCTGCACTGCGCCGCCAAGCGCGCCAACGAGGAGGTGGTGCGCCAGCTGCTCGAGGCCGGCGCCAACGGCAAGCTCAAGTGCAAGCTGGGCAAGACGCCGCTGGACTACGCGCAGACCAAAGGCGTGCGACGGTTGCTCGCCTGCAAGCGCGCCATTCGCCGGTGATGTTGCTTCAATTTTTATAGCTCGTCGTCGTCGTACTCATCGTCGTGTATTTCCATTCGCGTTCGGGTGATCGTCATTCTCCTCGATCTCCTTCAGTGAGAAGGAAGAGGTGGGACGTACGTAGGTTTCCGCATCGGTTGTTGGATGGTTGGTTGGTTGTTAACGTTTCGGCAGTCAGGGTAAATCGACGTTGGATGTTTTCCCGCTGGGGTCTCTCTCCTGTCTTGTCAGACGCCGAGTTGAACGGGTCGTGGTACAAGGTAGTAAAAGACTCCATCAGATCGAACAAAGCGGGTACAAAGATGTAAGAAATACTTCCAGATTCATAGAAATTAACCAAGCAGATATTACATTATTTTAATGTGAAATTGCAGTACTGGTCCCACAACATTGTAGCCAAGTTAACATTTTTTGTGCGTTTTTCTTGTCTGACGAATGGTGTTGCTCATTGTCATATATGTCAGTCAGTTTAGTGTATTAAGTGCTTAAGTTGGCACACCAAAATTAATCTATACATCCAAAGTTCCATTCAATATTTTCTTCGAAAGATTCGTGAAATGATGGTAATTTATGATACGAGATAAGATTTTATTCATCCTCTTCCTTTACCAATTGTACATGTTGCAATTTCCACCCTTATTTCATCTGTTTCTTTCTGGTTTATTCTTTAGAACTTATTCCAGAGGTCTGTCTTGCAACATTTTTTCGATATGTTAGAAATCTGAAAGAAACTCTCAACTCATTAACGCCCAAATTAACTTTGTGTGCCTAATGCACGCTCAGTGCCATCACGTCCATAACCGTAGTCATTGCTGGGGCTCTCTAGTAGTGTTTTTTTGCAACTTATAGTGCTAATTCAGTGTTATGTTGCTCAATTATATTACTAGGGCGTTCAAAAGTACCAACAGCTGGTTTTATGAGCATATTTCTAGAAAAACTGTTACACCTTAGTTGCATGTGCCCTGTCAACTTCTGTGCAGACCAACCACTGTTTACTTTACACTGACCTCCTCTCCCAATTTAACTACAGGCATTTAGAAGCTAAGCATAGTTTAAATGGAGATTCGAACTGATGCACATCATGCATACACCCTGTCCAGGAGCATACAATGCTCTAGCAATCTCTCCTAAAACAACATTTAGCATTCAGGATCGCCAAGCCTTGCATATGTTTCATTTAGGATGTCTACATCTATTGAAGAAATAAAATTCACAAATTATTGCAAAAGAAAATTTGAATTGACCAGAAATGTACATCCTTAAACGAGGATGCTGGGGATTGATGGGTTAAAATTTGATGTTATGGCCCTCCCAGTTCTACTGTGTGGGTGTGGATGAAGGGGTTAAAAAACAAAACAATAGAGTTTTAGTGGAACCAAATCATGTTATGGGTTGTACATTAAGGGATCAAGTAAGATGTGAAAATATAAGAAGGGAACAGGGGTGAACTGAAATAGTACGTGACAAAATATAAAAATATTTTATTCATGAATTAAGAAGTTTAGCCTGACGCAATGATATGAGCCGAGGTGGTAATTTTCACTTATGAGCATGACCAAACTATCTAGAATCATGACCCTCTAATATTATTCAATAATTAAACAGAAGCAATCAATACAAATGTGAAAATAAACTATAACCTTTGTAATTTTAAAAATTGATATTACAATATTTTAAATATTTACGAACTATTATAAAATATTGTTTAAAAGTTAATAAGTAACCTTTTCTCGCAGGGATTACAGGCCCATCCTTAGTCTGCACATGTGTTAATCCAACCTTGTTATACTTGAGAGTTTTATTTCATCCACTCCTTCTGTAAACTAAAGTGAGGAAGTTTTGTGGGCCATTGAAAAGAAATGAGAAAAAATCCTGCTTTTTTTTTTAACCTCCTTCTCTCTTACTTAGTAACAAGTTATAACTCTTACTATCACTCCCTTTCCTGAGATGAATATTCCATTTCGAACCCCCTTGTTTTAATTACCTGAGTCAAACAAAAGAGACTTCATGAAAAATTGGATGAAATTTCATACACATTTTCAAACAAGTTTTTAAAATTTAATTACAATATACATTTTTGATTACTTTTAACAATTATTTCTAGTTTGAAGTTGATGAGAAAAATGTAGCTAGAGCAGTAATTTTTCATTGGCACAGTTGTGGGACCTTCCTAAAGCAAATACTTTTTTGAATGGTCCATAAATGAAATAACTGTTGTGTGAGTGCTCAAATCTTTTCATGTTTTAACATATTGTCGAAGAGTTGTAATTTGTGCATTTTGATATACGTAAATTGTATTAGAAGAAAATTTGCTGCTGTGATTTTAATTTTTTTAAAATTTACTAGAGAATAAAATTGTTGTTCATTTTGTTGGGAACAATGAAATAAATAATGGATAATGTAGCTGTATTGGATAAATAATGTTTGTAAATGTTAATGGGATGTCTGAATTGTCAGTTGGATGCAACTAATTAACTAGTCTGAACTAATTAACTAAACCACATTTTTTAATATGGTTTATATTAAATATTTGCATTTTTTCAAGAAGGGGCAAATTAGTTCTCATGTTTTTAGTTAATAATATCTGCATTTAGGAATCCGAAGCAGATATTATTAATTATCATTAAGAACTATCCTGAATGTTGTGCAAGGTCAGCAATATTGCTCTGAAGAACACCTTGACAAGATAGAACAAATTGTAAAACACTGATGTGATGTTACCCTGACCGCCGAAATGTTAAGAGAAACAGGTAGCTACTTTTTACCACCCACATGCGAGTAAGGGTCTAAGTAAAAGCAAGTATTGTTTTTATTAATCTAGATGCTAATGAAAGCTCTATTGTGCCACTTAAAAGGTCTCCAAATAGATAGTTCGGCAGCTGCTGCACCTTCATGAAATTATAGTACAAAGTGGACTAAGCAAGTCTTGGTTAAACTCTGTCTAACGCATCTGACAACTGTTCATTTACAATTATCTTACTTTTATACTTGTTTTTTAAAAACTATATTTTATTTTTATGTTGCATTGAAGTAATTATATTGTGAAATAAGAAATGAAAGACATTACTGCTTTAACATCTTTAGCTTGGTTGCACGGGAAAACTAAAAAAGGGTAAGGAATAATTTCATTCATTTTTTCATTCACCAAGAAATTGGAATGTCACTGTACAGTAGGGGGTCTGGCAGCTGCTGCGGGTTGACATCTACTGAAACTGAAGTACAAACTGTGCAAAATTATATAAAACTTCATTTTGCTCAGACTATTTGGGAATCCACCAGTTCACTGCCTGCCGGCAGACCTTACAGTGGTGTTGGTTATTTCATTTTATTTTATTTTTTTTTCTTACCTTTAGAGCGAGGTTCATATTGCTCAGAAACTAGTAAAGGTCTCTCAGCATTTATAGCAAGAAACCTATAAAACTAAACAAAAGCTAAGATTAGGTTTATTAACCGAGACACAAACTTTTTAACAGTTTCCTGCTCCACTGCACTGCATTGCCTACAGGCCAACCAGATGATACAGATGCTGCTTGATGCCAACAAGAATTTGAAGTACAAACTGGACAAATCACTGCTTGATCACTACAGATTGGTGGGGGGGTCATCAGCTGTGGCCTGCTGGCAGGCTATATGGCAGTGTTATTTTTATTTTTATAGTTGTTTTTTTTATTCATTTAAATTAACAATAGCCACATATGGGAGGGAAGTAGCTACTTTTTACTGCCCGGATGTAATGAAGGGTCCATCTTGGTAATTACTGTATCCTGTGAAACCTTGATAGGTTTGAGATGGTGTTTATTGACCAAGAAACAGACTGAATTATGTAACAAGCAAAGTTCCTAATGTCATGCAATAACAAAAGTACAAGGTATGATTGTGGCACATAAAAACGATTGGAAACATATCTAAGGAAACATGTTTAAGTACAATATGTATTTTATTGGAATTTAGTCTATTTTGTTTGTGTAAGTCTACAAAGTTCCTGATATGATAGATGATGCAGCAGAATAGATTTTACTTCATCTTTAAACTTGTACAGTGTACTAACATTTTTAACATTGTTGAAGTATTGAACAAGTAGGTAGCCAACATTGTATGTGGCTTTTTGATAAAATGCTATAGAATTTGAAACATTATTACTTTGTTGAGCGTGGTATTCATGAGCATGAAAATGAACGAAAATATGTGTCCTACATGAAGTAATGCTCTTCCTATGTAGATAATTTGTGAATCAGATTGTTTTTTGTTTTTGAAGTTGAAAGGAAGCCGCCCATTCACTATTTCAGTTGCCTGTGAGTTTGTTATAAATTTAATAATTTTTTTCTTATTTGCAGTCTAGGAGACTGCAAAATGATATTCCTGAAAAGTATCTTTCCCAGCTAAGATGTGTATTTACTTTTGACGATATATACAGTATAATGCAATTTGTTCAAACTAGTTGAAGTAGATAGTGTGTGCTGAATAGATGATGATAATAATAATATATACTAATTATTATGTTCAGATGAGTAAACCACATGTTTCATTTCCATTTAAATTGAACAGAAAGACCAAAAATGTCATGACTGACCACACACAACTTTTCTAATGTTCCTATGATGTGATATGCAAGAAGTATATTTGTTTCTGGAATAAGAAATTTTGAAATCAGTAGCTACCCTCTTAACCAAAATTTGATTAAGCAGGCACTGGCCTTGCATCTTCCCATTTGTACTATTCAGGTAATTTCCAGTTGTACTGTTTGCGTGGATGCTGCAATCTCAATTTTGTGTGTACCATGGAATTGTAGTTCTCTGTAAAATAATTATTGTTCTGTACCATTGCTTTTCACTTAATTGTAGTTTTATTACCATATTTTACATTCTTTTCTCTATAAAAAACAGAAGTGGACAATAAAAATAATTTTACTTTTGCAAATTTTAGCTTTAACTATACATTTTGTACCTATCAGTGGTCAGGTCCCATTGAGTCTGGTTAAGTGGGGGCCTACTGTAATTCTTGTTTCCACTTTCCACTGATAATTATTGCTTGAAAACTAACAAGCATGAATAGAAATGCTATCTCGTCTCATTTACAAAAAGGGTGTGCTTTTTGAAAAAATGCTTCTCTTCAGAGCTAGGTATTGGGTGCTAGGCACCCATTGCATTTTGATGCTCCTGTTCATTGTGTCAGAGAAGTCTACAAAGTATTTTGTAGTAAAACTTTGTATAAAATCATAACTACAACTTTATAAGTAAGGCAGTAAGTAAATTGTGATTACAGATATTTCTTTATAAAAGAGCAATTCTGAATTATATTTTGCACACTTTGTGCTCTTCAAAATTCAGCCTGGCCCCATGGGGTCATTTCAGGAAAAGGGTACTACATTCACTAGGGAATAGGGGTGGGGCTGGTTTTGCGGTTCAACTGCCTTTTTCTCTTGGAATGTCATGGTACCCCTGGAGTAGAAAACCTAGTGATCACAGAAGTAATTCTAGTTATTCAAACAAAAAGGAAAAGTGCACGGTCAGAATCCTCACCAACGTGGGTACAAATGGCACCCAGAAATGTTTGTCATTGAATATAAACACTGCTACTTCTGTTTGATAGCATGCCATTTGTTAGAGAAAGTGATTATTTTCAGAAAGTAAATTTGTGGGGCATAGTATCAAATTGTCTCGGAGCCTGAAAAAGCATTGCTAATGTTAAGCCATATTTATACGAGTTTTAGTTTACAGTATTTTAGTGACAGAGTTAAAATTAAAGCAGCATTCAAAGCAAAATGCCCATAGAGAAGATACCTTGTGAACAATGCTTTAAATGCCCCATGTAAAATAATTTTATCTTATGACATCAAATGATTGTCACTGGTGCTTCTTTGTGGTTGATCATGTAAATATTGTTGCTTCTGTGGCAATAGCATATTTGAATCTGTATGTGAACTGACATATTGATAAGAAATCTTTAATTTATATTTAGAATGATTTCATGAAATTGCAATACTACTATACAAAATAGATAATTGAGACAACATTTTTGAATTTTTACATTTGTTAACTTTGTTGTTGCTTATTCTGTTATTTGAAAGAAACTTAAATTGACAATATTATCTAAAAAAAACAGGATACTTTATATTCCTGTCATCTCACATTAACTTAATTTTTTGGACAGTGTATAAGATCATAGAGTTTCAAATTTGCTTTGTTTTGCCTCTGATGTCACTATTAATCATTATTTTATTATGTGCCATATCTGTGTGAATAAAGATTTATATTTTTTATTATACGCATGAATTTCATTGGGCATCTTAAAACTAAGACATATTAAAGAGTCTCTCAGAGATAAATTTGTGCCAAAAAATCGGATTCCGAAGAACTTGAATAAGTGTTCAAGTGTAAGATATTGTGCCCTGTAGATCTAGATGGCTTCTGTGCCCTTGGGTCACCTTTTCAATTGGGTTATCACCATGTCCAGGTGATTTCCAATCTGGTATCTGTGTTCTTGAGATTTTGTCCTTGCTCACATTTCCTGTATAACATTCTTTGTGTTGTGCATTACACTTGTATATACACGTCACATAACCTTGCCTTGGTAGGAAATGAAGGAAAGCCATAATAATTAATGCCCTTCAAAATTCAAGCCAAGTAAAATGAACTGAATTAATTTATGATGTTTTGGTTAGTTGTGTTGGATGTTACATTGCACCTGATATTTCTCTGGCCTTTGGTTACAAACTTGTATGTATGCTTTGTTGTGCCTCTGTATCTAAATTAATGATATTAAGAGTAATTTTTGCCTGTTGCGCATTTATAGCAATTAACATGTCTTTCTGTGTGGTCAGTAGTTTTCAGTTGTGTAAACGGAAGTATGTAGAAATTGTGTGATAAAATGAGGTGAAATTTTACATTACCTGAAGTTCCAAACCATTCTAATTTTGTATTGTAATCGGTTGAAATATACTGGATGAATACAGGGGGTTTCAGATTTGGAGGACACATATAACTCGAAAGAAAAATCTGCTATGCATAACTCTTACAAAGTAATAGAGTATTTTTTGTTGTTACTTTTGTAAACGCTCAGTGTTCTAAAATTAATTTGTATATTTGCAAAAATGGGGTTTCAAACTGTGAGCATGAAGTGTTGGTTTATTCAAGTATAGTTCCTATAAACATAGTTCCTAAAACAAACCATTATGCAGTTGAAGAACTTTTTATTATTGTTACAGAAACACCATCATATTGGGTGTGTTGCAGTTTTAATAAATTGTGATGTTAATGGAATGTTCCATATAACCCCAAGGAAATTAAATTTGTAACCTATATTTAATGATTCCTGTCATTTGAATCAGTTTTTGAGATTCAGACATTAAAAATGTGTAGAAAACCAACAACTGGCCATCTTACAATGTTTACATATCCAATGTAAATTATTTCTTTCAATCTGTTAACAAATTTATTTTTTATATTTTTATTTTAATAAAATTTACACACGTATATTTATACTTATATTTTGGTGTGCTAAAAAAATGTCAAGTATAGGGCCAGAGAATTGCTGATCTCTCTACCCTAATGTGATTACTCTTTTTTAAATGCAATGCAATGTTTTATTAATTATAATAATTAGGTTATGTAGTACAATGTACTCTAAAAATACTTACAATTTGTGGAAAATAATCTGAGGTTCATTTTAGGATATTAAGCAAGCAAACGTGTTCTGCATATGACAATCACATTTTTCTGCTTATGTTAATTATTAGTTGCCAATGCAGAATACGACCTGTAGGAGCAAGACAAAATGAGGTAACTGCACAAGTACCCAGTGTAATTCAATTCACTGTAATTTAATGCATTTACTGTTTATGTATAATTTTATTATGTATGTATTATTGGAACCTCTGTGTTGTTATTGTTATTTATAATTACTCATCTTACATGTTTAATGAGTATTTAGTGTTTGTCCTCTGTCTCTTATTAAGCCCAATCTCTCATTAGAAATTTTGATTTTTAATTGAGATATTTTTGCCATCAAGTACTCTCTTGAATTTTTCTGAGATATGATGGAGATAACTTTATTTCTCTTAACATATTAGGGTTTGAACACACCCATATGTGTGATCTTGCATGATTGTGTGTATGTATGTGCACATGTGTTGCTTGTATTGTGTTTGTATGTGTTTGCAACTACATGTGTTCGTGTTTGTGTATTTTTGATAGGTCTGCACAATGTATGCTTGAGGGCCGCTTATACCTCGCAAATCATTACTCTCTGGCCCTTAAGCATTTCTGAAAGGGAAATGAGAATGAATTGTGTATCCACTTTGCCTATTTTAATTTACAAAGTATTCTTTATTAATTTATGTGTATTGAATCCTTGAGTTGATATTTAATTGTATGATAAATGCCATATCCTGTGTGTATATTCTTCTTTCTTTTTAATTTCAGAAACAAAGTTGTTGATGATTTGCAGGCTGTATAAAAGTGTTAGTTTCACGTTCTTGTTTTAATAATGTTATATATAATAAAATATTTATGTACAGAATTTGTCTGCTAATCTTTGTTTTTGTTTTCTGTTTTGTTAATACTTACTACTGTCTTCTTGCACCATTAAAATCTTACAATACTTCTCTCCCTTGTGAGTTGTGCAGATCTTATGTATGTTCCTCAAAGCTGGTGCTGATAAGCTAGCTTTGTTTGGGTGAGATTTCACTTGTTCCTGTTTAAAAATATATGTTTTGATATTCAAATTATATTAAATGTAATAATGCTATTAAGATTAGTTACTAAATTCAAGTAAAAAATAGCAATATAACAAAAATAAAACAGTTCTAAAAATACATTGTGAAGCTTTTTCTTATTTCTTATTAGCCATCCTAGAAGAAAATTAAAACCGTAGCATTTTGAGTTTCTGGTCTGTGGATTTAATGTAAATTTTGTTCTTTAATGTTAATAATGTTCTTTAATTTTACCATGCATTGCAGGGTTCATCATGCTTAAAATTCTTTTCTGCAATATGTTTAAATCAACAATCAAAAGCTATATTTAGCTTTCTGCAAGTTGTGATCGAATACATCTATTCACTCTGTTCTATGGTATTATGAAGTGATGTGGTACATATCAATAACAAACATTTATAATATAGTATATCTTGACTAAAAAGAAAGAAAAGATGAAGACTGCATTAAATATTAATTAATGCAGTTAACAATTACAATTCAATTGCACAATACAATTTATACAATTTACAGTTTCTAAATAAAAATTGTATAATTAGCTATTGCAGAATGAAATTAAAAATTCTATAATTACTAAATTAAGGATTATTTTATGTATACACTATTTTATATCTACAAAAACACTTAACATTATGACAAAACTGTCAATTAAAAATAATGACTCAACCTTTTTTTTTACTCGAGTGACAATGCAACAAAGGGAAACTATGACTAATACAATATTGCAACTAGACAAAACTTTTAAGACCTAAGAGTTCCATTCTAGGTTCCCATAATATAGAAGTGAATGCAAGGGTAAGAAGTACAAATATTAAAGAAACGTACAAAATATCTCTTAAGAAATAAAATGTTCATAACAAATATGTTAGATTTTCATTTAAACATAAACATTAAGGGCTTGAGCATAAAGGAGGATAACACCCAAAATTGTTGTTTGTTTTTAATAATTTTCTTGCACAATCTCTTTTTCCCCTGTCAAACACGTCAGTCCTTGCTATGTGGTGTCAGAGTTCAATTTACGGCTTACAGGTACTTCCTGCTAGTTGTCTTTTATCATATCTCTCTCTTAACTTGTTAAACCTAAATATTCACTTTCTTTTTTATCAAAAGCATTTCCATGTGGGTTAACATGGTTTTAGATTCAGACCCTTCATGTAAAAAGTATGACTTAATATCAATGGTGCAACCAGGATTGGTTGGAGTTGGGAGCTGTAGTGTAGTGACCAGCTGATTTCATTCTCTTATAAAGAATTTTAAAATTAACTTTATTTGTTGAATTATAGTTTACAAGACATTCAATTGAGGTATCGATAAAGTAAAATTGGTAAAAACTATATTTGTGAATATGTATCTGTGGCTGTGGGGGTGAGGAAGAGAGAGAGGGAACTGAAACTCAGTTCCAAAATTGGAAAAAATTGATGAAGGACATTTGATAACACTAGTGACCTGCAAAAATAAAAATACTGCTGAACAAAACCACACAAAAAGTTTTCCCAAAAAGAAGTTACAACAGTACAATACAATACAGTACAATAGTAACAACAGTACAATAATTCTTTCCATTTCAAGAATATTAAAAAAATTGCTCATACCAACACTTGAGAAGCAAATATTTAATGATCTTTGACCTCTTCAGTAGAGCCCTGGTGGTGCATGATGTCTTGTAAGCAGAGGCACTCTGAGTTTGAGAATTCAGTCAGTATATGCAGTGTGAGAATAGGCAGAATAACACTATCAAATTTTTGTATTTTTCAGTCAAAATCGAAAATTTTTTTTTCGGGGATTCCTCCATGAACTTTTGTATAACTAACAAAACCATAGACACCTCTCATATGGCTAGAGGATGCACAGTTTCCTTTCAATTTGTGTGTACATTTAAAATTAATGATATAGATGTTTTGTATGTTCCTGAGTATCTAACAAAATCAAAAACACTTCTCATGTGCTCAGAAACTGCATAGTTTTCTTTCAATTTCTGTGCACATTGGAAATTAGTAATAAAGATTGAATTCAAATACAAGCTTTCTCTGTAATTGTAGTTCACTGATAGAAGAAAAAAAGTCAGCCTGCAGTTCTAACTGAAGTAAATAAACATTGTGGTAACCATAATATGAATTTCAAATTTTTTTAGTAGTAGCCTACTATGTCTCAGTTTATTAGTTTTTGTTTGTATTTTTTATACGTATGTTTTTATTTTATATACATATTCAGGCAATAAGCTTTAATATTACAAGATGTATATTAACAGTACAAGGCAAAATGCTTGTTAATTTTGTTTCTTGCTTAAATATATTTATTTATCTAAAGATATAGTCAAAACTACATGGTTCAGCAACTATGTATGTGATCAAATGAATCAAAATAGGTCTTTGAGCTAGCTGCTTTCAGTTTTATTCATATTTATTTACTATAACATTCAACTCCAGTATTTTGCAAATTTATATCATGAGTTTCAACATTAATTTGTATAATTTTGAAGTTACAAATATTACAGCATGCATGTTTTCTTTCTTCAATATAAGAAGTGTATGTCTTGGTTTATGACTAATAATTTTTATTTTCCAAGAGTATAGATGGAGTTATTTTAAATTGCTGAATTGTGCAAAAAACAAAAGCAGAAGTGTGTTAATGATGCTTACACAGTTGTTTGTGCTTTTAAATCGCAATTGAAAGAAAGAACATTTCTTCATAAATTAACCCACATTTCATTCAACAGTGTATTAATTTCAAACCTGAATGATTAGATTCTCAAACTTTCTTTTAATTTGTTTTAAAGAGAGATGGGAAAATAGGACTTATTATTTGAATTTATGTTTGGGCATTTACATTGTAAAAGCTTTCGTGAATTTTTTAAATCAAGAATAATAAAAACTTTATGCTACAGATGGAGAGTACATAAAATAATTAAATTAATCAAAATCTTTTAATGAAGATTTCCATTATTTTTATTCTTATGATTAATTTATACAAATTTATCCAAAATAAACACTACATTTTCAGACGCTGAGATATTAAAGAACTCTCATTTTAGTTGCTTATTAATTAACTAATTTATAAGCCTCCTTATTTATATCAAAATTATTGAAGTTGCAAGTTTATTTCTAAATTATTACAATTACAAATTAATTTAATTTTATACAGGCAGACTATGTATTTGGGCATTAGAAAAAATACACTATTAAACTGAATTGTAGTATTCTATTACATGCGATTATCAAATGCGAATTCAATGCTAGCGCATTCTGTGTACGCACGCATAACAGCTTTTATTTGTTATTTTCCCAGGATTCTTGCTCTACCCCTCCTTGTTCTTGATTTGTCCGCCAGTAACGCTTCTATCGGCGGGTGAACATAAAATACGTGGTCACGTCCTAGCGTCCGAACGCCAGCTGTTGGACGGCGCCAGTAGGCGCAAATTTTTGTGATTACAGTCCCTTGTTACTGTAAAAATTTTTGTAAAAGTACTCCTAGAGTGGTCTTTGCACGAGTTCTGCGTGCGTCAGTTCTTTAAGGGTGAGTAACTTTGAATATTTACTTAGTGTTGAATGTGGTTAGGTGGTGTGTCAAATGTCACTTTTTGCTTGAGCTGATTACATCATTATAAAACATATACCTCGATATTGGGAATGCTGTTTGAGAAATAGGTAGTATATAGTACTTGTTCCTTGATCTTGTATGTCGTGACATCGATATGTTAGCAGTACCGATTGACAACAAAACACGCCCAGGATTCAGGATTAACCGGTTGCATCTTTTCGTGCGTATTTGTGTTGAATTTTTCATTCCGTTTTGATGTCAGACTTACTATCATTCATTTAACCCCTGACGATTAGATCGCATTATTTTGAGGGAATAGAGTGAAAACAAGAAGTTACCCGTCATGAAGTTGATAGTTCGAAGCAAAATATCAAATTGCAAATGGTCATGCACCCTAGGCTACTCCCATAAAGGTCAAAATAAGTGAATTACGAATTTTAGAAAAAATCTTCATGTGCATTGGTAATAAATTCTTGAACAATGATCCTGTGCCAAAATTTGCATTTTTGAATTCAGTATATTTATGTTTTGAAATTTTGTGGAGTTTTTTTTGTGTATGCGAACTTGGAAGGGGTTATAGAAGACATTGCATCATTCTTCTTTTGAACATTTTTGTTATAGTCTTGTCATCAAGTTATTATCAATAGAATATTCTGTGTGGTTTTCTGTTAGGTTCTGAAATGTATCTGTGATTCCCCTATACATTTCATGTTCATGAAGCTTACCTTTGTTCATTAATATTTATGCTTATAATGAAGTTTGACAATTTTTTACATAAACGGTCTATGGAGTTTATCTCTAGAAGGAAGTCAGTGGTGTTGCTCATTTGTTGTTGTCTTTTTTTTACCTATAGATAGTTGGTATCAAATTAACAGAAGTAATATCCATATTTGATTTCATTTCATGCCTTAATATGCCTTCTAGCAAGATAAGATTAAACTTAATAAAGAATGAAATGGGCAATGTAATGAAATTTTGTGAATTAGTCTGAAATGTCCATATCAGAGAATATGCAGATCACATTTTCAAAATAAAATTCCAATATTTTCTTAACATATTTTTAAAATGTTCCATGACTTAAAATCATTACTGGTGGATAAATAAAATCAGTCATTCCATTACAAATTCTTATTTTGAAGTATGTTTTTTAATTACATTATTCCACGGTTGGAAATATGGAAATGGTTTTTATTTGTTAAAGAAAACTGCATTATCATGGAACAAAATTGAACTTTTCTTTTTTCTGTTTAGTGATAACTTTGATCTGAATAATATTGTTAGCTATAACAGAAACAAATAAATATGAGGAATGTGAAGGGTAGCAAATATCCTAAGAGATATTAGAGATAAACCATTCATCAAACAAGTTATCAACTAAGAAATGAATGAAAGAATGAGGGAAAAAAACTGAGAAACAAATGAACTAAAAATTCTTTGAAATCCATTAAAAATGAGCTTAAGAACCTCTGCTTCAAAATGTTTATGGAATTTAATTTAAATGTGCATGAGCATACTTAATTTGTTCCATTTTAATTATATCTTGCATTTATTTTTGTCCTTTATATCAGCATCACTGAAATTATATTACAATAATATAAAAAAAGTTGCGATTCTGAAAAATTAGGAAAATCAAACATTTTAAGAATGAATTTAAAGGAACACTGAAGAATTTAGCACATTATTGCTCTAGCATTTATTTGTGGACTTGCTGAAACAGAATATTTGGAATAGTGATATTAATTGTTTAATATTTTTTCATATGTGTGTGTAGTTTTTTTGTGATGAATAAAATCTGGACAAGAGCTTTGTGAAGTAATTTTTTCCCCTATGCTGTTCATTCAAACACATCATTTGTAGGAAATTTGCAATGTTAAATTGTTAATATTTTACTTTCCTCCTGGAATTTTTATTTTACTCCTTTCGTTCCTCCCTAGTCATCATTTTCCTTGTCTTCTTTTTCTTGATCTACAGTCACCAATTTTCCAAAATAAAACCTTTGCACAAGTTTCATGGAGGTATTTGTGTAGATAAGAATGTTAAAGATGTTATGGAAATGTATTTGATCGTTTCCCTTAACTTAATTGTATTACTGTTTGTTTACACTAATACTAAAGTTTATCTGCTGAATAATGTTAGTGAAGAGGATTCTGTAATATTTAAATGTGTGAAAATGTATTTTATTTAAGGTGTCCTTCATTTTGATATGATCCATTATTTATTGACCCCATTGCTCAAATTGCAAGGTACATTGCATCATCATTTTACCCATCTTTTTAATTCGATTTATCATCCTCATGTCAGAATCGTTAGCTACGATTGTTAAGACGATGCCTGGCTATCGAAATGGCCGGTTCGATCCCGGACGGATGCCGTAAATTTGCTCGATGGCTTAAACATGTAGAAAAATTGGCTCGATGGCGAGTTTGTGTCCCCTTCCGGAATCCAGTGCGTAGATCGACTGCTCTGATTGCTAGTTGGACCATTTCAATCGAACCCTGACCTGCCCTGACCATTTCCAATCGAATGCCGGAGTAGCACTAAAGGCGCTTGATCTACCCTTCTCATTTATTTTCGTCACCCCACCCATCATGGAACACTGTAGTTCAGTTCAGGCCATAGTTTACGTGGCGAGATGGTATGCGATAATAGTCGTAGATATTGTACGTGATGAGACTCAGGCCATTAGGCCCGCTCTTCCGACTGATCAAGCAAATTTCAGCTTCCGTGTGCACCTTTCACCATCTAGCTGAGAAAGATCACTCGGGCGATTTGAATTTAGCTTCTGTTAGGCGTAAGGATTTTTTTTACATGCAGTAAGTCTGTAACACGGGACAGCTGGCTTTACTTCCTATCCGAAGGAAGACGTACGAAGGATATTTTTAAATCCATCTTCTTAATCTGATTAAAATCGTCAAACTTGGGTACAACAGCCCGATACACTATCCGTTATACCACCGAAACCATTAAAACACTACAACTAAACCACTGATGGGGATGGAGTACATCCCATATCTATCTATGTATAACTGGTAATAATTGGCTGACGAAATCTCATTTATTTTATCCTTTCTGTAAAATAAATACTTTATTTTGTATTATTCAGCTACAAAAATCATTACGCAGTAAATGCAGTGTAGAGTTAGTCCCCATCCCTCGCAATTATACTCGAGGCCGTCGGAAGTGCTCTGAAATAACAGAAAATCATTGTACTCGAATCATAGTCCAGGAGCTTATTTGATCTATTATATATTTTGTTCACTTCATGATTGATATTCCGGTGCCAAAGTACGTATGTCTACGTTACTCTTTTGGTGCAGATACTCGAAATTAATTACGAAGACGTTTTATGTCTTTAGGAGCAACATTCTAAGTCGCCCAAAGATGTCCATTTCTCTTGCAAAAGCATAGAAATGTACATTTGGTGTAATTAAGCCGCGGAGAATTAACCTGAATAGAAATTCGGACTGAAGCTAATATCTGTATTTAATCCCGGATTACCCTGGCCGCACTCTGCGGAAAAAGAGAAAGAATGTGTTATTCCAGCCTTAAAATGTGCACCAATCATAAGTGTTGAAATACAAGTATGTTTGGAGTAAATTAATGCGGTGTAATAACTTCTACTTAACAATATAATGCCTGGTAATACACTTTAAGGAAGGTGAATTTCGCGTATTCTTGCCAATTATCGAATTAATTGTTATCACTTATAGTTGTTAATTAAAGAAGAAATACTTTTTGGTATCCACAATCTATACAATTAACATCTGCCATTTTATCATGTTTATTTATTCTTTGACTTCTAATTAATACTTATAAAATAAAGCACTGTATAGAATGTCTAAAAAGAAAAGTTTTAAACTTTTGAGGCTTATAAGATTGATTGATTTGTGATTCCGGGCCCGTTAACGACCAAAGTCTAGTCCAGTAAGTGTAATGCATGTTTTCATCGCGGGAGAGGGTAGCTCGTGATCTTCCCCCGTTGGATGACGAGGTCCGGCGCCGACCTACGTCGACTTGGGTTCTTTTCCCCAACCAAGTGTCTCTCTGCTGCAGGACACCGCCCCAGCTGGTCTAAGCACTAAGCTCCTACTCGTGACTAGTCTTCCACCATACGTGGTGACGTAGAGCGTGTAAGTAACGGATGAGGATAGGACAAGGAAGAGGAAGGAAAGATCGCGCGCGGTCCGTAGCCCCTTTGTTTCGGGGACTGCTCCGACATTCGCCTGGTGTTGATCGGAGAAACCACGGAAAACTACCGATCAGAGAAGCCGGCCGCTAAAATTCTCCTCCAGACAGCGACTGAATTCGACCTAACTAAAAAGCTAGTTTCGAAAATCCTGCCATCGTCGGGTCTCGAGTCCTAGGACCTCCCGGTCAGAGGGACTGCAGTGATATCAACTGATGCCAGAGATACCTAAGCTCGTTTGTAGGGATTGAAGGTAATCTCTTCTATCCAAAGAACATGTGAGAGAAAATTTCATACAAAGACATTACACGTGTCATTTGCCCCCGATTGGTAGGTAACTAATCAGTTTGCGGGTCACGATTCTGGTGCAATCAGATTTCACGTACGTGCCGAGCACCAATGCACTATCCATTGAACAATAATCAGGGGAAAATATCACATACGTAACTTTGTTATATGCAATTTTCCTCGTGATAATTTGCAAAAAGTGATAATCTAGGACTCGAGCATACCCTAAACATTTGAAACATTTATTCTGAAGCATCCAACATAACTAGAAAATGGCTCTTAAAAAAAAGGAAAACGAACGTTTTGAGGAATGTCTAGATTTGTTTTGTACTTTTTAAAAATCAATATTTATAGAATTTTTTAAAATAAATGTCAATAAATACAGGACACACCGAATGGCGAGTATATATATATATATATATATATATATATATATATATATATATATATATATATATATATTAACAGTTTCAATGTTTACTCTTTTAATGAATGACATTGTATTTTGTTTAATTTTTTTTGGTACGCGTTAAAATTTGTTTTAGCGGTTTGGCTTGAAACTTTGTATGAAACATTCGATTCTATCCGAAATAATTAATTTGCTCATTTTTTAACTATATTCGTTCTTTTGTATCATTGTGTAGATTTCGCTCGTCGTTTTCAGTCAGCTGTTCTCCTCGGTATATTGGGCATATAAGTGGCTCTTGTTTGTAGGAGTCGATTCCATGGTTAGAGATGGCTTCTCTAGAAAATTTGTTGAAGTAGGAAAACAACAACAGCGATTTTGTTGAATGTGTTTCTGTTTTTTTGCTCTCTGTTAATTGTTTTGAGATATTAAATATTTCAAATTATGTTTCGACAGACATAAGTTCATAATCGATTTGTTCCATTGATCGCGTTGAAGGACGAATTTTGTTGATATAGACTGTCAGTGTGGTCTTCACTTGGATTGCCATGTGGCGAAGAGATAAAAATATAATGGTTTGTTAGATTTGATGGGCATTATTTGTTACCAGCTGAAAAGGTAGCTGGCGATATATTTTTCGGGTCGTTTAGAATCGGAGTGTGGACATGCCGGATAGTGCAGAACTTATATAGCAATGTACTCCATTCAGTACATAAAAATCTAATCATTACAGTTAACGTGTAAGAGAAGAAGTTGAAGGGATTGAAGATGTATTGTTCGTACGAAGATGAATGTTTGACATTTTAAGTGTCGGAAAGAAATATTTTCCGCGGATTTTATAAGAAAATGATGGTTCCACAAGCCTTTATTCCACATCTCATTACTGAGTGTTTGTGAAAAGAGACGTTCCGAGAGCAGACGCCGAGCCAGGGGAGACGTGAACGATTTCAGGCAAGCCTGTCCGTCGAAGTGGGCGTGGCATATTACTGAGCAACGGATGAGGACGCAGTGGAGATAACGATTGGCTCGAGGCTTCTTGGAAGGCCCCGCTGCGTGCCGCCGCCAAGGCCAGGAGCGCGTGAGGACCCCAAGCGAGACCGCTGCTCTAGCCGCGTGGCCCTGTCTGCTTTCAGAGCGGCGGGCGGGGCAGAAAAAGAGAGCGAGGCGCAAAGAGAGAGACAGAGAGCGCGAGCACGATGAGCATGCGACGCGGGTGCCCGTCCGTGCCGCTGGTGTGCGAGCCGTCGGAGCTGGGCGCGAAGAAGGTGCCCGAGGACTATTACCAGCTGCTGGCCAAGGGCACGCAGCAGCTGCAGCAGGGCATGGAGCAGCTGGAGGAGCGCACGCGCGAGCGCCTGGAGGCCCTGCGCGAGTCGGAGCGCGCGGCCGAGGATCGCATGCGCGCGCTGGCGCAGCAGGAGCAGAAGGCCCTGGAGCGCCTGGAGGTGCTGGCGCTCAAGGAGACGGGCGTGGCCGAGCGCCTGGAGGCGGCGCGCGAGCAAGAGCGCCGACAGATCGAGCGCAACGACGGGCTGCGCGACGTGGAGCAGCGCATGCTCGACCACCTGGAGGACGCGTTCCAGAAGCAGCAGCAGCAGCTGGAGGAGCGCATCGCCGCCATGGAGGCGCCCTTCCAGAAGGCCCTGGAGGCGATGCTGGCGCGCGTCGAGGCGCTCACCGACGAGCTGGAGCAGCCGCGCCCGGCGTCGTCGTGCCCGGTGCAGGGGCCGCCGCCGCCGTCCCGGCCGCCGCTGCGAAGCGCGGCGTCGTCGGGCCTGTGCCAGGCGCTGTCCTGGACGAGTGCCCCGCCCCCCGCGCCCTGCCAGTCGAAAAAGCCCACCCCGGCGTGCCCGCAGACGCCGACCAGGTCGTCCAGGGGGTCGAACCCGCCGCCGCCGCCGTCCAGGTCGTCCAAGGGGGCGTCGTGCCAACCACCCACGCCCTCGTGCCCGCCACCCACGCCCTCGTGCCCGGCCTTCAAGAGGTCCAGTGGGCCCGGCTCCGGGTCGTCGACGACGTCGACCAGCTCGTCGGGCTCGTGGACGTCCACGTCGTCTTCGTCCTGCCCCGCCGGGTCCCGATGCAACACGTCTGCACGGCGCCGCCGCCGCAGCAAGAGCTGCCCGGCGCCTTGCTCCATGCCGCAAATGCCGCAGGTGGTCATCTTGCCCATCACCGGGGTGGCCGATGCGGCCGCTCCGAAAGGCCCGATGGGCTCGACCGCTGGAAACGGGGGCGGACCCGGTTCGAACCGAAACTCTTCGGTTGGCGCCGGCGGGAGCAGGGGCAGTGGCGCCAGCGGCGGCGGCGGCAGCCGCGTCGGCGGTAGCCGCATCGACGGTGGCGGCAGCCGCATCGACGGTGGTGGCAGCCGCGTCGGTGGCGGCGGCGGCAGCCGTGTTGGCGGTGGTGCCGGCAGCCGCATCGGCGCCGGCAGTCGCGTCGGTGCCGGCAGCCGCATCGGCGGCGGCGCCGGCAGCCGCGTCGGCGGCGGCGCCGCCAGCGTCGGCGGCGGTGGTGCCGGGAGCGTCGGCGGCGGCGGCGCCGGCAGCAGCGTGGTCGGTGGCAGCGTCGGCGGCGGCAGCGTTGGCGGCGACGGCAGCATCGGCGGCAGCGTCGGCGACGACGGCGGCAGCATTGGCGGCAGCGTCGGCGGTGGCGGCGGTGGCGGCGGCGGCGGCGGTGCCACCCCCAGATCTAGCGGAGGTGGGAGCGGCATTCCCTCCAAGAGCGGCGGGGGCGGCACTGGCAGCAGGCGCTCGTCCGGGAGCCACATTCCGTCGACGCGCGCCGCTGCGTGCTTCACGGTGCAGACGAGCGTCCAGGGGCCGTGCGCGCGCGTCGCCCAGCGGCGTGACGCCTGCCCGGCCATCGCGGCCATCTGCCCCGACGCCGAGGTGCTCGCCTGCGCCGCGCCGGCCGGCGACGCCAAGCGCCGCGGTTCGCGCCGCAAACGCTCCAGCAAGAGGGGCCGCGCCTCGACGGCGGACGATGGGGCGGGGGCGGGGCCGCCGCCCGAACAGAACGGCCACGACAACGCCGGAGATGAAGACAACGCAGAAGGCGAAGATGGCGGCGCGCCTGCGGGCGAGGACAACGGAGACGCCGAGCAAGTCGATGGCAACGGCGGTGATGACGATGACGGCTACCAGCCCCCGTCCTTCACGGAATACGACGTGAGGGCCGCCCTGTCGAAGTCCTTGTCCGGCAAGAGCCTCAAACTGATGGAGCTCTTCTCCGTACCCGCACGCGCGTGCCCTTCCGACAGGTCGCAGCCCATCCCGCGCGTGTGGCTGGCGACGGAGTGCTCGTCGGCGGAGTGCCCGACGGAGTCGTCGTCGTGCCTGTCGGTGGCGGAGCCGTGCGCGCCGTGCGAAGCGGACCTGCTGATCGCGTGCAAGGACGGGCGCACCGAGGCCGTGCGCGCGCTGCTGGCGCTGGGGCTGGACGCGAACGCGTGCGACGCCGAGGGCAACTCGCCGCTGCACTGGGCGTCGTGGAACGTGAACGCGGTGGCGACGCAGCTGCTGCTCAACGCCGGCGCCGACCCCAACGCGCGCAACTCGCTGCTGCACGGGCCGCTGCACTGGGCCGCCAGCTACGACTACGCGGGCCAGCTGACGGCGCAGCTGCTGGCCTCGGGCGCGCAGCCCGACGCGCGCGACCGGAACGGGGGCTCGCCGCTGCACTGGGCGGCGCGCCGCAACAACGTGACGGCCGTGCGCGCGCTGCTCAACGCCGGCGCCAAACGCGACGCCCTCGACGCGCAGGGCAACACGCCGCTCAAGGTGGCCGCCAACGACGCCATCCGCAAGATGCTCTGCTGCTGAAGGTGATGCTCGCCATCAGTGGAGCGCTTTCCTGCGGAGAGCTAGGTTAAACAATTACTTGCGCGGTTGTATCGTTTGCGTGTTGATGTACAACCATCTGTGCCGGAATTTCATTCCTGTGTTCTTTTACATTCTGTACGATTTGGAGAACGTTGCACGCTTAAATGCTGCAATAAATAGTTGTTGAAATTTTGAATGTGCGTTTTGGAGGGTCCATCAGTGTGTACGTCTGTTCGCTCGTCTGTTCGCTCGTCTGTTCGCTCGTCTGTTCGCTCGTCTGTTCGCTCGTCTGTTCGCTCGTCTGTTCGCTCGTCTGTTCGCTCGTCTGTTCGCTCGTCTGTTCGCTCGTCTGTTCGCTCGTCTGTTCGCTCGTCTGTTCGCTCGTCTGTTCGCTCGTCTGTTCGCTCGTCTGTTCGCTCGTCTGTTCGCTCGTCTGTTCGCTCGTCTGTTCGCTCGTCTGTTCGCTCGTCTGTTCGCTCGTCTGTTCGCTCGTCTGTTCGCTCGTCTGTTCGCTCGTCTGTTCGCTCGTCTGTTCGCTCGTCTGTTCGCTCGTCTGTTCGCTCGTCTGTTCGTTCATTTGTTCATTCGCCTGTCAATCCGTTTGTCCGTCTGTCGGAGGCTGCTCGCTCGGCTCAACTACAACCATAGATGAAGTTCAAATACAACCCCACAATCCAGTGTTTCATTCTTGTACTAATTTACGTTTTCACCTAGTAAAGTAGAGGAGGAAAGAATCCCCCTCCCCCTCCTTGTGGTTCGTCGGCTTGGCCTGAGTAGATTGGCTTGTCTCCGCCGCAACAGTCCACGGGAAAGGTGGGCGGTCTTATCTGGCCTGAGCCGACGCATGTCACCCACAAGTGTAGAAGGTCACGAAATTGCGAAGACAATATCCCAGTTACATAGGTCTTTCTTTGTGCTGCTGTCAATTATTCTCACGATAATGAGGTGGCGATGGTGTAACGGTTAGCGTATCGGACTGTTATACCCAAGTTTGCGGGTTCGAACCCGATCGAGGCCGTGGATTTTTAAGGGCGAAAAAATCCTTCGTACGCCTTCCTTCGGAGGGGAAGTAAAGCCGGCTGTCCCATGTTAGTAGATTTACTGCATGTAAAAGATCCTCAAGCCTAAATGACGCCTCTGAGCTAAATTTAAATCGCCTGTTTCGTCACCCAAGTAATACCTTCTTTCCTCCCATGGTTGGTGAAAGGAGCGTAGCGGAATTTGCGTGGTCAGACGGAAGAGCAGGCCTCATGGCCTGAGTCTCGCCACGTAAAATAAGGCAAATTCAATTCAATTCAATTCAATGAGGGAGTTAAGTCTTTCGAAGACGCTTTCCATGATGGAACTGCTGCCCCGCTTACGGGCAGCAATTGAAAGGGAAGGCGGTAGCCTCTTGGTGTTTGCCGAGGTTTCGGGCATTTTCCAATGTTTTTACGTATTTAAAGTCAAAAACAGTATAGAAATTGTGATATATGCGGGAGAAGTACAATACGTGCACACATTCTTAAGCTTTGGAATTCATAACCTCTCTCTTTTTAGTGTCCTATGTTGGACTATGAATAAAGGCAGCAACGATCGTTTTGGCAAAATTTGAATTTTGGAAAATCTTGAAGCAAGAGTTGAAATAGAAACTATTTGGATCGCTGAATGAAATAAAAGCTTCCAGAAAGTCCACCGAGCGTTTCTGGACATGTCTCTTACCAACTAAATTCACTGATTACAGGTAATGCATTACGTTTTGGAAATAAGATGAATAGCACGTTTCCTCTTATATATCCTGTTCTTGATAAATATTTGAATTACATTTTCAGAAACATATTTAACTTCGTGTTCACAGTTAATAATGGTTGTGTTGTTCAAACATTTATTAATCTCCTTCATTTGATTGGTCTAGAAGAGTAAGTTCTGAAAGACATGAAAATAGTTACTTTTATCACTCGTATTAATGATAGTGATAAAAGTGACAATTTATTCTGAAAATAGGAAATGTTGCGACACGTCGCCGATAGGTCGAGTAGCGCAGTTTACGAACAAAATAATCACTTTTACTGGTGTCATCCATTATTTTTTAGACAGCCTTGCTGACATTCGTGTTATTACGTTCGCGCCTAGCGTGGACCTGTTCTCTGCGGGTTTGCGCATTATAAAGTATTGTAATGCTGCGGGGGCAAACGGCGAATTTTCAACAGAAAGACTCTTATTCCCGGGCTCTGGTAACAAAAGAGTGAAAAAATCTTATTACTGTATGTAGTAAATTATTTCCTCTAACACGTTGTGTAGTCAGAATTCAGGTTTAGTGAGACGTTTATACCGAAAAATTGATTGACGGCAAAACGTCTTGTCTGTCTGTTCAACGCTAGCCAGCGCTAGGCAGTAGATTATCTCCTCTAACAAGTTGTGTAGTCAGAATTCAGGTTTGGTGGGTCATTTATACCGAAAAATCCGTTGACGGCAAAACGTCTTGTCTGTCTGTTCAACGCTAGCCAGCCAGGGGTTGCAGTCAACCAGGGTTTCCCAAGAAGGTCGGTAGAGACCCCTTGGGTGTCGAAGAAATTTTAATGATCAAGCAGCAGCACGGATCAATGATCAAAGGATCGATTTGGGGGTCAGTAGCCGATTATGAACCGGCGCCTGATCAATACAATCAAGATTCTATTGATTGTCAAAAAAATAATTATTTTTTTAAACATAAAGCAGAAAACCTGTCCTAGTAAAGTACAGATTCTCTTTCGTATCCGTTGTTTATCCATAGATGTTGGGTTATTACAACTCAAGAAGTTATAACTGTGCATTTACAACAAAACTTGATCGCCCAAGAAAATACTCTCCGCTATACGTACGGGAGAAACATTATGGCCTGTTCTTAATACACATTTCGTAATCATTGCATTAAAAATAGGACTATAAACTCATCTACTCGAATGCGGAAGCGTCTTCGATTATTGAAAATTGAAATATTTACGAGAATAATGGTGTGCGAAATTGTAATCTTCAAAGGCATTTACCGGTAGCGGTAGCTCAGTGCATCAACTGATGTCTCTGCAGCGCCTCTAACCGGGAGGTCCTAGGTTCGAGTCCTGACGGCAGAATTTTCGACACTAGCTGTTCAGCTAGGTCGACTTCAGCTGCTGTCTGGAGGAGAATTCTAGCGGCCGGCTGCTCTGATCGGTAGTTTTCCGTGGTTTCTCCGATCAACACCAGGCGAATGCCGGAGCGGTACCCAACCAAACGGGCCACTGACCGCACGCGATCTCTCCTTCCTCTTCCTCGTCCTATCCCCTTACACACACACTTACACTAACATTCACTACACTACCACATATTCCGGGTGACCGGTCGGGAGCTTAGAGCTTGTCCCGACTGGGGCGGTGCCTCGCTGGTGGGAGAGTCCTGGTTAGGGGGAAACCCCACTAGCCGACGGTAGGTCTGCGCCGGATCTCGCCATCCAGCGGGGGAAGATCACCGCCATCTCCTGAGAAAAAATGCACTACACTAAGGGGACTAATGACCGAAGTAGTTGACGCGCCCGGAAACACGAAAAAATCAATCAAAGGCATTTATACTCGGATTTAAACATAGCTGCACTTCAGAGTCATGCGATGGAAGGAGAGGGGGATATTGTCCTTCAATCGGGAGCTCCAATACCAAAAATTTTAAGTCCTAACGAAGCTCCCGATTGGATGACAGTGTCCCCCTCCTTCCATCTCGTCACCTTGAAGTGCAGCTATGTTTAAATCGAAGTATATGTGCAATTATTTGTCATGATTAGGGACAGAATTTTTATGCCCCAAAAAATCTTGAAATGTGCTTTTAAAAATGTGCATTAATGACCTAAAAATTATTAAATGTGCACTTTAATTTGCAATAAAAATTAACGATGGTTTGCGGTAACAAATTGCGTGGAGGACTGTTACATTCAAAATATCCGTTAAACATGAGACGTAAAAAATCAAAATGACTCAAAAAAATGCTTATCTAACATATGACAATATATATCATTGAATTCCTCTTTTTACGCTCGTCATGATAGACTGAAACAATATGTATTGTTCCATTTGAAATAAGTTACCTCAAATATCTCGTAAAATACAAGTTATAAAATATAAATAAATACACTTGTCAATTAGCCCCAGTCCCCCATGCACTTTCGTGAAAACTGCATTGCAATAACTTGAACCGTTCAAAAGTTACAGGAGGTGCTAAAGTTATGTGACTTATCCTGTATATAAACAACCTTCTTTTACTAGGACCATGATGGCCTCCCGAAGCACTCGATTATGCATCACATGTACAATACACCATTCTTTTGAGAACAGACAGATGATTTTGTTCTCGTCGGCAATATACAGTAATTGTAGTTCCCTTCTAAAGGAGGTTCCTACCCTTTAATCGTGACGCCAACCATTCTGCCTGATACATCGACAAGTTTAAATCACGAAGTAGATCTTTTTGTTCTGTTTTTACGATATACTGTAGATATTCCGCCGAAATCTGGCTCTTCAACATCGTCCTTTTCGGTTCTTATCTTTAAATCTTCATCGCCAGAGTTTCCGGAATTCAAACTCCAATTGGCCTGTGGCGCTGAGATTGGAAGGTCGTCTCTGTGAGGAACAGGCTTGGTAGCTGAAGGGAGGGTGCGATATTGTTCTTCTTCTTGGGCTTGTGATTACAGTAACTTTAGTAATGCAGAAATAACAGTATGTGGAGTGGTCCTTAGGTTCCCTCCATGCCATGGGAATTGCAAACGGCATATATCGCGAATTTCCCTTAAGCCAACCACTATGTTGTTACATAAGGCCCACAGAAAAAATGAGGGGTCTAAAATTTGTTCTGATCGCCGCTTTGACACTGATATACAATTTACAGGACTTTCTTCTTAAGGGAGTAATATTCCGCCTTTGTCTTTTCAAAGTTACCTCACCACATATATAACAGAAATTGTGTGGATGGATTACTCACTGACGCGATATTGCAAGGAATCTGTTTCTACTAAAATTAACACTAGAATGCAACGAATAGATGAGTCGTGCACTAGAGAAATATCAATGCTTTTCTCGCTCGACACCCCAGGGCGCAACTAATATGTAGTGACCCACGTACACAACACGGCGAGTCGGCGTGTTGTCGCGGGTGCGTACGCGACGCGGCGAGTCGTGGTGGTTTACGTGGGTCATTGCAATTTCCTTTGCAATGCCCGAAGTTGCTCAACTGACCGGTCTGGCATGTTTCATGTCTTGTGTGGAATATACAAGATCATACATTGTTGGCACACAGTCTTGTAATAAACCTGCAAACAATTATCATAAACGACTCTTGGCTATC
>BLKR01004769.1:82558-98315 GCA_011170035.1 Teleogryllus occipitalis | reverse complement strand
GAAAGAAGTCGAAATCCAAGAAATGTATGTTCTTTCTTCCAGTGTCTCTCGCCCTCATACTTAGAGCAGGGGTGCGCAATCTTTCGCTTCAAGTTCTGCGGTTACTCGCAGCTAAAAGAGGAGCCTCATTTTGCAACGATTCTGGACACCCCTAAACACGATCTGTTCAGTTGTTCTGAGGTTATTTTCCACACCATCAGTCTACGATACGAACGCATCTGAGAACATTCAGTGTTTTGGCAGTAGCATACAATCTCAACCTGTATCTAAACACTAGAGAGGGACAATCACACAGCCCACATTCTGATTATGCGATAGTTTGTAGGCTACGCACAGTGTAAATTCGTGGAACAACTGTGCTTTTTAATCAATTGAACGTTTAGCCAATTTCCATTTCTCTTAGAAGAAACAGTACATTCTAAGATACATTATCCACTGTCAATCTACAACACGACGGCTGTATCTCCTTTGAAAAGCAACGCGGAATTCGTGGAACTAATTTTCATCAAATTACTTCTCGATATGAAAATTGTTCATGTTCTAGAATATCCATTTCCACATCTTCAAAGTTTTTCCATCGCTTCACTACTGTCACTTTAACACCATTTGTTTGAGAGCTCGTAAATTGCAAGCAGTTAACGTAGTCCTGTTCCGTAATGAGTCTCGATTAGTCCAACGTGCACCTTCCACGAATCCACATTCCTTATACCGAGAAGTCTTAATAACTTCTCAATACTTTTGGAGCCATTTCATACGCAGTCGACACGGAATCCATGGCATTAACTCATTTCCAAGAAGTTCCATACGAAAAAACTTTATAGGCTGGGAACAATATGCATTATTAACTTTTGGCCCCGACCACTAAGAGTCAAATGTATCTTTTTTCTCACCTCGCCCATCTTCGCACAAAACAAATGTTGATGATCTGACCCCTATTTCAAGATATGGTAAATTACCCGCATTCTCAAGTGAGGTCTCGTTTTACGACTGCTAATCGAGCACGTTAGTTCTGCGAATGTATCTTCCTCATTCCCATAGCTCAGTTCGTTCATACGGTGTTATTTATGGTACATCTTGTACGAATGTTCTACAGCCATCCTCATACGGGGAGCAACACAGCTTATATCAGTATATGGTAATTCTGAGACTTAACAGATTCAGTTCAAGACCTGAAAATTGTCTGAAAGTCATCAGTGGCGATTCTGCAACCTCGATTACTATTGGGTACATTGATAGAGTTGACAATTCGACACCAAGGAAATCTGAAAAAATATTGGACAAGTGAAGCAGCCACTAGATTCTGGGATGGAGATCTTCTCCCAAAGGCTTGCATCTTCCTCCTAAATCTGGGTTGAACCGATTCAAAATGAAGTCAATGGCAATGGTCAATACTTAGTGGGGTACACGTGAGACTCCATATTTTCATTAAGGTGATGTGAGAGAGACTGAAACGCACATAACATTTGACTTCTTTAGAAAACTTCAAGGGACTGTAATAGACTTTGCAAACGCATGAACAATAGCAGTAAGTGGCTTACAAATTGAAATATTAACATGTGTCCTGTTAGACATAACTATGTATATATGTTGTGTATGTGGAATTTTTTAAAATTGTTTTTAAACCTGTTTGTTGCCTCACAATAGCTTAAATTTGAACTTTTATTCCGTGATTTATGAAACCAGTAATCCACCATTCACTAAGAAATATCCCACACATTGACATTGTGGGATCATAGATAACGTTTAGCTGAGTAATTAGTTAGTCAATTAGTTGGCAAGTTTATACCTTACTTTACGTGGCGAAACTCAGGCCATCAAACCCGCTCTTCCGTCTGACCATGCAAATATCGCTACGGAGAAAGGACGAAAGAGGCGATTTGAATTTAGCTCAGAGGCTTCTTTTAGACTTGCGGATCTTTCACATGCAATAAACTACTAACATAAGACAGCCGACTTTACTTCTCCAACGAAGGAAGGCGTACGAAGGGTATTTTCGCCCTTAAAAATCCACGGCTTCGATCGGGTTTCAACCCGCAAATTTGGGTACAACAGCCCGGTGCACTAACCGTTACACCACCGAATCCGCAACCGTAACAAATGACGCAATATCATTCGGAAAATTGTCCGCAAGCGAGTAGTCATCGATTAGCGCAACGTATTTCGCACGCATCGCTAACGCTGTTGGTGCGAGGACTGCAGTGCGAGATCGTAAAATTTCAGGCGATTAAAAGTGGAGTCTCGTTTTCCAACGACTCTCGATTAGTCGAAAGTGCTCGTTGTGCGAATGCAACTTCCTCATACCCAGTAGCTTTAAACGGATTAGTACAATGGGTGTAACAGATCACTGCAGCATTTATGACCACCGTACAATTTATGGTTCTCCTTTTCTCCACGCCCCTAAAGGACAGCTACGCAAAGGAATTAAATTTCTTGGAAAAATTTAAATTCAAATTTATGGACATGAAAATCGGCTCAGAATTGAAAGTAGCGATTCGCGCACATCAGAAGTCGGTCTCGCATATCGATATTGCATTATTTATACCTAATTTATAAAATCTGAAACTCAAGGAGACGAGACAAGGATGGCTAACATTTTCAGTCGTATGCTCGAGCGTGGCTGAGGCTAGCGTTTTAATTCCAGTGGATAGAACCCTCGTATACCATGGATATTACATAAACCAAGTGTGATTGCCCGAAAAAAAAGCAATGTTCGGTTACGTGGAAAAATATGTCGGGCTCTTCCTGTTCCTCTATGTATACAGGATAGCTGTAGCCTACCACATAGAAGCAAGCTTTATATAAACATGTCCGTCCAGGAAACACCGCGTCCTAGGCAGGTATTCCAACGTTTCGATCGCCTCAGAGCAACCTTCCCCAGGGCGAAATACGTGCAGGTGGACTGCGAACGGGTTCCATTCCCTATCTGTATATCGTGCGCATTCTAATGCCTATTTCTAGCCCGTGCACAGCCCAACTTCGCGCATTTCGCCCTGAGGAGGGTTGCAGTAAAGACGACCGAAATGTTTACATCTGTATCTTCAACGCGGTGTCTCCTGGATAGCCAAGTATCTATTGAATTACGTTTCCATGTATAAATTGTAGTTTCAATATTATATTTAGTACGTCGATTTCTTGCGGGCAATAAAAGAGCGTTGTATTCAAATGCATAGTGTATAAGTTACATTGAACATCCCGAATTAATATTTTTTCCCTGGTTAAGTAAGTTTCAGAGTTTCACTTGTCATGAATATCATACAGCTATCCATAATGTATCACTTGATAAAAAAAAATACCAAAAATCCCTCAAAATAGCCAGGATTCTGGCATTAATATGGTGTGATAGGCTCATGACAGGAAGTGTTAATAAGTACCATTTAATAACACTCGATATTAATACAAAACTTGTCCTGAAAATGTTCCGTGAGTCTAGAGCGTCTCAGTGTGATTCGACAACATGGCCAGCACTGCGGTGCGTCTGTAGCTCTGAAGATCGTAAATTACCCGCAATAAAAAGTGGAGCTTCGTTTCGCAACCACTCTCGATTAGTCGAATGGTCTCCTTCTGCAAATGCAACTTCCTTACAACCAGGAGCTTTACAACAGAAGAGAAATGGGTCCATCGTCTCAAGAGACTTGACGCGGCTGGCTACGCCATCTTTGGTTCTGCACAACAGCACAAGAGGAAAGTTATGCAACAAAATCCCATATTTTAAACATGACCAAATATAACTTTTGTTCATGAAATTCGTTTCAAAAGTCAAAAACAGTGATTCGTGCTCGCCTATCGATAGTGCTATATAATTTTAATATGAAACTCATTGCGAAACGCTTCCCGATAAGTTGAACGTGCATGTACGAATATCCTTACTCATACCCTGTAACTGTCCAGTGAAATGTATACTGTGTTAGGGGATTGTTACACATGATACCACGTCCTTTCTAAATCTCCGTATTGTCGGCTACCCGAGGTGAAACATAAGTGAAATATCATTTCTCGGAAACTAACTAGAATGTAACTTTTGACATGATCGTGTTACTCTAAAGTAGCGGTTAATGCATCTCAGTGTCATTCTCGCATATCTTTATTGCAGGACATTTGACATTTAAAAATCGGCGGGATCATAAAGGCGATACAGTTAAAAGTGAAACTTCGACAAGGAGAAACACCGATTCTCATATTGTCGATGCACAAAGGAAAGTTCACCATCTCAAAAACGGTTTCGGGAGAGGTGACTCCGGGCATCAACTGATGTCATTGCAGTGCCTCAGACCGGGAGGTTCTAGTTTCGATTCCCGACGGTGGCTGGATTTTCGACACTAGCTTGTCAACTAGGTCGAATTTAGTTGCTGACTGGAGGAGAATTCTAACGGCCCGCTCCTCTGATCAGTAGTTTTCCGTGGTTTCTGCGAACAATTCGACAAACAATTCTGCGAATACTGTAGTAGTAACAAACGGACCATAGACCGCGCACGACCTTTCCTTCCTCTTCTTTTTCCCCATCCTTACCCCTTACGTATGCACACACTCACATGCACTACACAATCATTCATGTCGGGAAACAGGTCGGGAACTTACGATCTGTGCCACCTGTGTCAGCCCGGGCGGTGCCTCGCTGGTGGGAGATACCTCGTTACGGAAAACTTCGCTAGCCGACTGTAGGTCGACACAGGATCTCGCCATTCAACGGGGAAAATCACCGCCACCTCCCAAGAAAGGAAAATATGCACTACACTTATTGGACGATTGACCTTAGTAGATGACTCGCCCGGAATCAATAACAATAAAAAATGTAATGTTTTTCTTACAACTACATTTGCTACTAAAAACACCATTTCTGCACCAAGTCTCCGGAGCTCCGATTAAAACAGTTATTAAGCTGAATTAGATTTTTGAGACGTGTCACTTTTCTTGTGCACTGACAATTTCTCCGAAGTTTTTCCTGCGCATTGTTAGCCATAGCGTCTGGTGCGATGATCAAAAGGTAGCAAATTAAACACAATTAAAAAGGGAACCACGAAAAATTTAAATCTTTCCCGCTGGATGGCGAGATCCGGTACCGAACTTCGCGTCAGCTTGCGGGGTATCCCCAACCGGGTATCTCCCACCAGCGGAATACCGATTCATCCGGTACGATCTCCCGACTGGTCTTCCCGACCGGTCTTCCGGCAAGTGTGATAGTGTAGTGCAAGTGTAGTTGTGTAGATGTGTGTAAGTAAAGGGTGAGGAGAGCACGAAGAAGAAATAAAGTGAACGCGCGGTCAGCGCCCCGTTTGGAACGGTACTGCTCCGGCATTGGCCTGGTGTTGATCGGAGAAACCACGGAAAACTAGCATTCAGAGTAGCCGACCGCGTGAATTCTCCTCCAGGCTGCAGCTGAATTCGACGTAGCTATGCAGGGAGCGAAAATCCTGCCACCTTACGCGCATCGACAATGCTGCTGATGCGACCACTTCACTTCGACAGCTCGTAAACAAAACGCGCAATTAGAGGAGAAACTTTGCCCTCGAAATCCAAAGCAGCGATTTTCACCTCTCCAAATGTCTTTGGCGCACATCGCTCCGGTGGCACGGCCACTCGCGCTCCAGAGATCGTAAATTACACGCAGTTAAAAGTGGAGCCTCGTTCTGCAATGCTCCCCGATTAGCCGAGCGCGTCTGCGTCGACCCCGCCTCACAGTGCACGGAGTAGCAAATCCAGCCGGAGAAAATACAAATCTTTCGAATTACCAGCACAAAGTTTTGATTTATTGGCAGGAATTTAGCGTAAGAACGTCACGAAAACAAAATTTAATAAATTTTGGTGACTATCCTGCCGCGCCGGTCTATTTACTATCTGCGCTAATCCCCCTACCCAGACGTGTCTGTTCACTACATGCGTTGCTTTATTAAATATATAATTATATTCAAAGATAAAAATATAATTATATTCTTGTTATGAAGGGTAGTACAATATAGAAGTAGAAAGAAGTGAATATCAAATGTTGTGAAGTAGGTGCAGTGTAATAAAAAAGTCGTGCAGTCTTGTATTAAATAGTTTAAAATAACTGTGCAGGTAAGCCATAAAATGTAGTTGATGATATTATTGTTATTATTGCCTATATTGTTAACATTTTAATATATTATTATTATTATTATTATTATTATTATTATTATTATTATTATTATTATTATTATTATTATTATGTGTTAAAATAATTTAAAATTACATTGTGTTAATATTCCTAATTGTAATATGTAAATTGTATTGTTCTGCCACCAGGTGGTATAAACCTACCTTCAAAAATAATAAATATCTATCATTGAAAATTTCAAGGGCATGACGCACACATATTTCGTGATTATTTGTGATTTTATAGGAATATTATTTCACAATAATTATATGTAATTTTCATATTTAATTTTACAAAAATGCCATGCAAATCATTTGACTACGAAGACATCACACAGCGTATGGAAATTTACCGGGATAGCACTTGAAATTAAACAGGCAATGACTCCAGTGTGAGCATGCTTCAGTTACATTCGGCAGGATAGGCAAGGCGGTGGTCCAATTTTCCTTGTAGAGTCTAGGTAACCCGTAAATGAGTCGCCTCGGTAGGCGACAAGCAATTCAGTCACGCACTGAAACGAATCAATTGAAGAACGAAAAGCATCACTTAGCTCCGTCACGTCCCTACCTCATTGTTGTACCAGCCGAAATATCTGGCATTTCCAGGAATGTCTTCAAAATCAACTATTAGACAGGAAGAGGAATGAATTCATGTATAATGTATCCCCACTCCACCTTGCGCTCACCCCCGTGGCATGCACTGTACCGTCCAACCCACTCAGTTCAGTCTATCCCTCTTCACCCCGCCTCACCCCGCTCCATAATCAAGGAAGAACCTTGTAACATATAGGGTTAAGTATTTTTCGCAGGATCAAAGGTTTATGGGACGTTTAAAGCCTGATGGTTTTTGTCCCGGCAGAACTGCAATTCAGTACACTGTGCACCGCGCCCCCTTTCGTTTTCTGATCGCACGATCCCGCCGCGTGAAGCCATCGCGCTCTTCTGAAAAATGCCACAGCGCTGCGCGCAGGGTCGGCGAAACGGCGGGGTGGGCGGGGGGGGGCAGAGCTGCGCGGAGCGAGGCGGGGTTGGATGGAATGGGGTGGGACGCTACTGACAAATATTTTATAACGTCATTGCCACAGCAGGGATGACGGAGTCATGGAATGCAGTAAAACTCCAAATATGCGACGTGAGTGAGAATCGAGCAGGATATAAGATATCTCGGTTCATTCGTTAAATCTCAGAAATGAAGCCGAAAAGGACGCCAGGCCAAAAAAAAAATTAATGGAATTCAATCAAACTTAAGGGATGGCGCAGATTGTTTGGCGCCTAGAACAATACTGTCAGCATGGACTTAACTTCTGTGGGAGATTATTTTTAAGAATTACCGATGTCACTAGTAGGGCACATACGATGTTGATGCACAAATATTCTCTCAGTACTCTTAAATTCGGCGGCACATTCAATTTATCCAATTAGTGCATTTCTACAATCAATAATTAAGTATCTCCATCCTTCCCTGAGTGCATTTGTTTCTTATATAAGGTTAAACGGGAGATGTGGTTCGGGGCATCAACTGGTGTCACTGCAGTGACTTTGACCGTCAATTCCTAAGCTCGAGTCCCGACGGTGACAGGATATTAATCACAAACTATAGAGCCAGGTCGAATTCAATTGCAGTCTGGAGAAGAATTCTAGCGGCCAGCTGCTCTGATCGGTAGTTTTCCGTGGTTTTGTCCAATGAATACCAAGCGAATACCGGAGGAGTACCCTAACAAAAGAGCCACGACCGCGTGCTCTTTCTTTCCCCTTCCTTGTTCTATCCTCACCCTTTAGTTACACACACACACACACTTACATATAGTACACGACCGCACATGCCGGGTTACTGGTTGCGAGCTTAGTGTTTGTCCTAGCTCGGGCGGTGACCCGCTGCTGGGAGATACCTGGTAGGGGAATACCCCTCGAGCCGACACTAGGTCGGCGCCGGATCTCACCACCCAGCGGGGGAAGATCACCGCCTCCTCCCAAGGAAAACATGCTGTACATTTACGGACTAATGGCCTGAGGAGTTGACTCACCCGGAATCACTAATCAATCGGTTATATTAGGTTGATATGTAAATAGTACACACGTAGGAATACAAATTTATTTGTGTGGGCATGTCAAATGTTATGAGGAGGATGAACGAAGAAATTCCAACTCTGTTAAAATTTCGACAGCTCCATTGCACACAGAGATAAGGGAATTATCAGCCGTATTCGGTCTTGCAGTGTTGGCGACTTGTCCGCCGCAATATGCCGATTACAATGGGGAAGCTCGGGACGAAGTCCCTCACATGGAGTCCCAGCCCGGATTACTAGAAACGGATGAGAAAGGAAGGATTACTGGAAAAGGGATGGAGAGGCCATGCAGAGCGCGGTCCGAGGTCCGTTGCGAATACAGGAAAATCTGTCTAAACCGGAATCGATCGGGACAAAAATAATCAGGTTTAGGGAGATTTCCCTTTTATGCAGGATTGTTCATTTGATAGCTTTTTTGGTGTTATTGATAATTCCGACTTGAAACTAGTAAATTGCATGACTTTTTTATAATTATTCATCAAAGTAGTCATCCACATATAACGTACTGCTAGAAGAAGTCACCAATAAATGAATCTTATACATTCTTCATTGACAGCGTTTGAGTTTCGCTTGTTTTTATGTTAGACCTTTTCATATGACCTTTGAATACTGTTTTTGTCCTTGTCCAATCGGGAGCTTCGTTACGACTTACATTTTTGGTATTAGACCTCCCGATGGGATGAAAATGTCCCCCTCTCCGTCCATCTCGTGACCTTCAAGTGCCACTATGTTTAAATCTGAGTATACACTGGTTGTGAAACTCATAAAAATACACACCACCTACCTGCCAAGTAGCTGCAGTCGGATTGCTTGCTGACTCTTTGAACACAGTGCGTGACAGCCCAGAGTACTGTCTTTCTGATACCGGCGCGTGGCCATGTGTAATGAGTCTCTGACCCACTGGCAGATCCAGGGGAGGGGTTCATGGAGGCCATGGTTACCGTATGTTACCTTCTTTTATTGGACAAAATTTATTTAAATATTTATTTGTTAGAATTATATAATTATTTAAAACATAATATTGTATAGTATAATATATACACTACAAAAATAATGCACAATATAATAACTGTTTATTACTTTATAGAAATCTATGATCCCCCTCCAACTTAGGCTGGATCCGCTCCGATTCTGATACGATTCACGACGCGAGCAGGGCGACGCGTGAATGAAGCCATGCCCTTACACCTTTCCACGCGCGGGAGGGAATTCCCCTCTGGCCTACGCCTTGAGAGACAAGCGACCCCAAGGTCGAATTGTACGCTGACTCCCGAAGCTCCTCTCCTTCACTGTGCGGTAGCCAGGACGAAATCACCTGTCACACGGCAGAATTTAAAACCAATATGTAGATGTGCTTATTCCATTAAAAACATCTCGCATCTCTCTGCTAATGGCATTCAATTCACAACAATTCCGTTTTATGAAAGCTTTTCCACCTGTAGGGCATGAAAAACTGTTCCGTTTCCGTGTTGACAGGTTTCGTTTTATGCTGTGTAAAACGCCATTGAACGTCACGGGACGGAGAAATCGGTTAAGCCACGTTTCCGGCTTATACAGGTTCCCATTTTGAAAGATTAGACTATATATTGCTACTCCAATGTTTGCCTGGAAGTGTTCAGGAAAAGCTCAGAAACCCCAGATCACAGCAGTCGACCTACGAACTTGACCCCGGCAGACCCCACTATATCTCGCTGGTGCTTAACACACCAAGCGAATTTCTGGCATCCGTCCAGGTCGAACACGCGATCTCCCGGTCATCCCGACTCTCTAGTGTCAGGCGTTCACTTAACCATCGAAACATTGTGTGCTGGCGATAGTGAGAAATGTTATATTTTCTACAGTGCAATGTTGATGTCAGCGCACCGGGTGTGCAAAATGCCTGTATGGGTCATTCCAGAAGGGCATAAACGCATGTCAGCGTTCCCAGTGCCAAAAACCCAAAGGCAAATAATGCGCAAAGAATGGCAAGTGGAGAAGGCCGAGCGGCGTAAAATAAACATAAATATAAAAAGCTTATTTACTGCGTAGCTCAGGTCATTAGTCCTGCTCTTGTTGGACATTGAAGAAAATTAATACAAATTAGAAAAATGTCGGTTAAAGTCATCTCGTCGATGTAAAAATGACTGATTCTTACTTACGTACAATAAAGACAGTGGAAAGGTACGGCAATTAAGAATGTCCAACAATTTCTAAAGTCGGAATTCCCTGACTTTTGTGAAGAGTTTTATGTCATTTCGTTAAGAAATTTCAGATATTTTCAATGTTTTATTCAACTGTGGTTTAGTGTTGAGATTCATTGACCTTGTAATTTAAGATTAAACTAAATTTGATGGCACTCAAGTCCAGTTATGATGTAGTTGGACTAAGAAAATGTCTATATTGAGACTTCTTTTGGGCCTTGTGTCATTTTTCTTTCTCCCATACTACTACGTAATATACAATTCAACGTGGTGCAACAAAATGTTCAGAATTTCCGAAAGAATAATAAGTTTCGGGGTTCATGATATAGATATAGATTATTTTCCTCCTGTGTTCTTCATTACTTTGTTCAAGTCATAATGTAGTCTAAATCCACATTTTGAGAGTCACTGATACCGACTGTTTTCGGCAAAACATCCGCTCGCCTCAGTGTTTTAACAAAGGTAAACCTACCGTAAACAAAATTTTCATAAAATTTCATGTTATCAGATTGATCTGGCTCATTAAAATTGAAAGGGATATTTTAATTTTTGTGGGTACTTTACAAGAAGCACCGACATTTTGAAAATTTCTCGAAAACGACGCCAAATTCTTTAACTGTTTTACTCGAATATAGCAGCTTTTGAAATTGACGCGTCCTATTCTCGTTGAAAACCTTTTTATCTGAAATGTAAAAGAGAACCTATTACTTCAGTTCTTTTATGGGTTAAACTAATATTATAATATTACGTATCAGTGAAAAAGAATACGACAAATTATGTCTTACTGTAGCAACACTAATTTACAAGATGAGATTTTACAGCAATATGATCGTATACTGACCAGGTTTATTCACAAGTCAATGCAAAACCACAACTTCCAGGAAGGCAGGAAAGAACTACGAGCGGGAATGAGAGGGTGGCGACTGATTCATTGGATGTTCTCCGGCACGTCAACTGCTAGTGTCATTACCCCCGTTTGTGTAATGGATATCTTACTGCAGTAGACGGCGATACTCCCTACTGGGTGCTGGTATCCGTCAGCGACCTACGTCGGCTTGCGGGGGTTTTCATCTCCAGGTATCTCCCCTCGCGGGGTACCGCTCTAGTCGGAACCAGTTCTAAACTCCAGACTAGACTCCCGACAAGTGTGGTAGTGTAGGGCGTGTGAGTGTGTATGTAAACAAGGTGTGAGGATAAGAATAGGAAGGAAAGATTGCGCGAGGTCTGTGGCCCATTTGTTGGGGTATTGCTCTGGCATTCGCCTGGTGTAGTTCGGAGAAACCAAAGAAAGCTCCGATCAAAGTAGCTGGCCGCTAGAATTCTGCTTCAGACAGCGGCTGATTTCTATCAAGGTATGAAGCTGCTGTTGAAAATCCGCCCCCGTCCGGACTCGAACCATAGGACCTTCCGGTCAGGATCCTTGCAAAGTAGCGGCAACGCCGGCTTGGGACTGAACTCAGTCGGTCATTGGTCGTGACTTCACAAATATATAAGCAGCCAAATAGGCTTTTGATGAAGATGGAGGGCTTATAACTTAAATTAAATGATCTAAATTAATCTATCTTAAAACTATTACAAAACCCGGTTTGGGGTGGTATGTTGTTGTTGAGATTTAAGTTTTTATGCTTCCTTAGAGCAATGCTCGCTTCTTCTATTTTTGTAACATACAGAGAGAGAGAATAGATGGATAGATAATATAGTTTGCCACGTGACGGCCCCGCCTTTCCTCAGGCGTCCATGGGGCCGTGGCTTGTTCTCCGAGGAGGCGAGCCGCGGGCTAAGTGGGGGAGGTGGCGCCGCCTGGGGCGAACGCCAGGGGTGGCATCACACCTGCGCAGCTCAGGCTGTCGGCTCCGCGCCAATTAAGACGCCCGCTTCATCCACCCAGAGGGGCAGGCGTAGCACAAGCCACGGGCGGGAGGGCAAACGTTATAGTTGGAGCATACGAGATGAGGGAGGATACACGTGGAGAACAGATGAGAATTGTAGAATCGAAGGTCAGAGAGGTGTCGCATCGAGGATATGTGGACGGGACCACGAAGTTTGAATTACAGATCACTGACCAATATGATGATGATTTGCAAAGCGTTTGCGACGGGAAGTCGTGTGTTCTTGTCATCCCCTTTCCCGGGGAGATGATCACAATGCTGGTATGCATTTCCTTCCTCTAGTGGTGGTGGTGGGGGGGGGGTGGCTGCAGTGGTGGTAAGAGATAGTTGGTGTTTATGAAGATTCAGATGTGAGGTGATGGAGTTGGGTGTAATGTCACAATTACACGGTGAATGTCTCTACGTGGGCTCGTACCTACCGTGAGTTCGTACCCGCATCTGCAATGGGTTCTACACCCCCCCCTATCCGGTTCTGCGACGTGTACGCTGTTCCAAGCTCTTGCGTTTCCGAAGCGACTCTCACTAGCGAGTCAGAAAGGATACCATTGAAATTCGGCAAAACCACGTTTTCGTTCATAATGCCCTACGTACATGCTACAAAGATGCTAGTTGGTCATCAAAAACTGAAATTACGAAATTCTAATGCACTGGCTGTACAATAATTGTATGAAAATCTCAAAATAAGACCAAATCGTGGCAATATGTAGCTAATGTCAGTGAAGCAATTTCCTTCCATGACAAAGAATGAAACAAATTAATCGATATACAAGTCAAGAAATCGGCATACTGGAGTACGTCATGTCACTTCATTCTTTATGGAAGGAAAAACATACTAACCCGGCAAAATAACTCATTTGGAACTCCCTGATGGCGAATAGAAAATTAACTAGAGAAGTATTTAAAAAGTTAAAAGATGAAGTAAAGTCGATTAAAGCACTAACAAAAAAGTTATGTACTTCAGCTTCTGGGTCTATGAACATCCGAATCACACACTTGATCCTTTGAACAAATTCTGAAAAGGCCCCTTGTTTTGCTTCTAAACATAAATGTAGCTTCTATCTGCGCACCTTTTCTTGAGCTGTGTGTGGTGCTTGCAGGGAATATTATTATTCAAATGATAGTTTTGTATGTATTCTCGTGGGGCACAATGAGAGAAACTATGAAGAATGGAAGAGCTCAAATGTACATCTCTTTCACAGATGAAAATAATTTTATTTCACGGGAATGAAAATTTCTTATTGTCAAATCTCGGCAAAAAGACTCGTTACCTCTATTCATAATTCAACTCAATATACGAGTGGTATATGAGCTAGAGTAGGAAACAGTAAAAAGAAGACTAAAATCAATAAACATTTAAGAATACATAAGGCGCAACCAAAGTATGGATGGATGTTTGAAACAGGATAACAAAAATGAACTGAACAATAAGAATCGCAATAGGATTGAGTAGGAATAGAATTATTCGTACAAATTATACTCGCGTATTCTAGAATGTGGCCCACGCCGATGAACTTACAAATCCACTAACACTCAACCATCCACAGCTAGACTCAGATCGTCCGCTGCCCCGCTGCGGTGTGGACTATGTTAAGACGCAGCTGTCGATTCCAAACGTCCGCGGGCAGATGGGTCCTGACACGCTCGAATCGTACACAATGGAATACACAATGGAACGTCAGAGTGTTTGACGACCCGTCCGAACGGCGGAAATTGCGACAAAGAACGTATTGAGCACACATCCACAATTCGCCCTATGAAAATATGCGTCTCACTTCGGGTGCAGAAACAGTTTTATTACACTCGAAATATCTCGATGGCGAAAGAACGCTAACACTGACATAGTTCTATGAGAAAAACAATTTACAACACTAAAATCATTGTCGGCAAACTCCCAACGAGCAACACGAAAGGTCACCGAGTGTAACATTATATCAATCCTATGGGGAAATCTTATCAATTCGATTACTAGAATCCAATACTTAATTAATAATAAAGAAGTTTATCTTCATAACCCTGCAGTAAATGTGGGATATAATAGGTGTTTCCTGCTTAAATTCGATTTATGGTCTCGGAACGTGTTTAATAAAATGAATTTACTTACAAAGAGCATTAGTGCCTCAAACTACAAAAGATGAAAATCTTCCATTGAAAGTTACGACGTAAGCCAGGAAATAATTCCATTCCGACAATCAAACAGAAGTGATTAGTTCATAACATTTAATTCATGCATGTATCTTTAGAAGTCTGTTTGGTTTTAATACAAAAACACGTTTAATACCAAGATTTCTGAAGAATGTTTTGGGTAGATACAAGCAGTCCAATTGTATCCAGTTAATTGTACCAACGTACTAACCATAGTTTAGTACGAATAAATGTTACAGAATAAATATATTCGAAATTAACATAACATTTAGAGGTGTTTCGGCTTACAGATTTTAAATCTGGATCAACTGCAGCTCACGCGCTACATTAAATCAATAACATTTTCTATGTTCAATATTTGATATACGTGTATTTTAACATGATATTTTTCACTTAACTGTTGTGAACATAGTACTTAGAATTACTTGCACAGTAATTCCAAAATCTTTATCAAATGCGTTTGCAATGAGAAGAGCTTCAATAAAATGAATAAGAAAACACTTCTTGTTTTTACCCTTAGGAAACTTCTCTCAGCAATTCACCCCATCCTTCAATTCGTCTTCATAACTTTTTATACGTCCATAAACATTCTCTGTACTCTTAGTTATTCGTTTGTACAGGAATATACTCGCACCTATCGACGTTTTATGATGGAAATAAAGTACACCGCAGGTCGTATAATATAATCCCGGTTTCGTAGCCCTAAATTCGCGCATACTGCACGCATTTTACGACGTCAAGACGCTCAGAAAGTTTAGCGTGGCCATATTCAAAAAGTGTGTCAGGCATCTTTTTTCCAACACTCGCATCCAACAAGTACCAACATTACATAAACTCGTGTATTTTTATTTCGCCGGACAGAAAATTAAGTGTAAAATAACACCGCGTGGTTTTAAAGGGCGAACAGCAAAGTAAACACAATAGTTCACAGAGACAAATGAATAGTCACAGGCCAGTCTCACCGTCACCAGCAGTTCCATTACACTCGATTAACCCGGCAGACTGATTAAACAAGAGACAGGCGTGGCGCCCGCTAGCAGCTGAAGAGACAAATCCAGCGCGGCGCAACGCGGCGAGGCGGAAGGGCGGCGGGTGGGGAAACTGCAGCCGGCAAGGAATTCGTTCTCGGCGCACCTGCAGCCTCCCATGCCGACGGAAGCAGGGGCCCGAGCGAATCGTACGCAGCGCAGGGCGGCGGAAGCTGGTCGGGCGGGGAAGTGACGGTGCTAGGGTTGCGCGAGAACTGCGATGGACCGCCTGATGGCGAGATGCACAGTTGTAGAGAGGAGTCCGAGAAGAGTTGAGCGGAGCAGGGGCGGAGCAGGGGCGGAGCAGGGGCGGAGCAGGGGCGGAGCAGGGGCGGAGCAGGGGC
>BLKR01004769.1:0-82458 GCA_011170035.1 Teleogryllus occipitalis | reverse complement strand
TGGCATCGTCAACTTCACCATTTTCACAATGACTTCCATTTTGGAACATTAATCGTCGATTGTTTCACATTTTCACCTGACGCGTTTTCACATACCTGGAAAGTCATGCACTGCCTCACACTCTACCATCCACTGCCACTGCTACTATCCACTAGAACTGTGACTGCATGATTGCCTTATGATCGGCGATGTCGTAGGTATTATCACAATCTTCGATGTCATCGTCATCAATTTCCAACCACCCCCCTCACCATCGTCAGCCCTCAAGCCCGAGGCTGCGTTCACAGGCCTCCGAGGCCACTTCTACCCCAGTGTATGATCTCGCTAGCGCCGTTGGCATCGTCGCTGCCGCTATTGAGAGTCGCCCGCGCCGCCGGGGATCCGCCCCCATCCGCCGCCGCCCGCCGCGGCAGTCCCCTCACACACCGCCGACGGCCACACGGCACCCCTCGCGTTCTATGGACCCGCCTTGCCGCCGCCGCCGCTCCCGCCGCCTCCGCCGCCGCCGATCCGCCGTATTTTATTCCGTGGCGCACGCGGTCACGCCCGCACCCCATTCCTCACGACGTTCGCCATAGCCCGCCCCCGCTCCCGCCCCTACCCAAACGCTCCACAAACCGCCCCTCCCCCGACGACCCGTCCTCCTAGCGCCGCCTGCACCACCTCGCATCGCACCCGCCTCGCACTCGCCACCCACACGCCCCGACCTGCGGCCCGCCTTCACCATCTTCCTCCCCACTCCTGCCCCGCCCTCACCTCGCTTTCACTACGCCGCACTTCCTCCCCGCCACCATCACAGGGAGCGGTAACTCAGTGCATCAACTGATGTCACTGCAGCGCCTCTGACCGGGAGGTCCTAGGTGACACTCCCCACGGCGGCAGGATTCTCGACACTAGCTTGTCAGCTAGGTCCAATTCAGTCGCTGTTTGGAGGAGAATTCTAGCGGCCGGCTGCTCTGATCGGTAGTTTCCCGTGGTTTCTCCGATCAACACCAGGCGAATCCCGGAGTGCCAGTACCCTAACAAACGGGCCACGGACCGCGCGCGATCTTTCTTTCCTCTTCCTTCTCCTATCCTCTCCCTTTACACACACTTACACTAACATGCACTACACTACCACATATTCCGGGAGACCGATCGGGAGCTTAGAGCTTGTCTCGGCTGGGGCGGTGCCCCGTTGGTGGGAGAGTCCTGGTTAGGGGGAAACCCCACTAGCCAACGGTAGGTCGGCGCCGTATCTCCCGAGAAAAAACATGCACTATACTAACGGGAATAATGACCAAAGCAGTTGACGTCCCCGAAAACACGAAAAAAAATCAAATCAATCAATCCCCGCCATCACATAGCCTCTCTTCACGCTCTCCGTACATCCTTCCCCTCTCTCTGCCCCACCTAACGTTGTCTCAGCCCCTCTCCCACCCCCGCTAGCTTCCACCCCCATCCCACCTCGTTCCCTCCTTCGCACTGCTATACATCGAACCACGCTCAACCCACTCCCGTCATCGCTAGTCCTTCTCGCATTCACTTCTTCCACTGCCATGCGACGACCCCATCGCGCGCAGCCCAGCACCGGCCCTTCTCGGCCCATCATTTGACCTCATATTCCCCCGCCCTCCTCCGACCCGTTCCGCACCTGGCATTGCCATCGCCACGGCCGCACTTCGCCCCAACACCCGCTCCTACCCACTTTCACCCGTCTCCGCGCGGTCCTCTTTCGCCTCGACCTACCCTGCACCCCTTCTCCGCCCGCCTTTCCCCATCCAGCGCCCGGGCTCCTCCGCCCCCCCCCCCCGGCGCTCGCGTCGTGTCGCGTTGCCGCTAGCAAACAGCTCGCGCCGGCGCCGCCACCGCGTATCGCCTCCCTGGAAGATAAATAACGTTAAATCTGTAATGAACGCGCCTCCCCGGCTGGTGACGGCTGCGGGGCAAGGGGGGGACAGGAGGGGATGGATAGGATGCGAGGAAGCGGCAAGCCCATCCGAACGTCTCACGAGGAGGAGCATGGGTTTAAAATGGGAAAAAGAGACGGTGGAAGGGGCTAGGAGAAGATGAATGATATTTTGAAAATGAGAAACCGGCTGGCTAATGAAGTCTGATAAACTGGGAAGACCTAGGTTCCGAGACCGCAAGGTATTCCGATTTTCAACAAAAGCTAAATACAGGGAGCTGAAGTTGTCTTGTGGATGAGAGACTTGTAGTGGCCGGCCGCTCTGTTCGATCGTATGCGTGGTTCCCTCTTATCATCTCCCCGTGGATGCCTGAGCAATGCCCTCAACAACGGACCACGGACCGCACGCGATCCTTCCTTCCGCATCGTCCTCATTCTTCCTTCTTCCTCGGGGACAAGCATGGACGAACTCTTCATTTTCTTATGGCCTATCCTTCAGTGATAAAAGAAATCTTCGACAGTGTCCGAGATCCTCGTAGCAACGATTCCCTTCATAATCTCTCCCGTTGCAGGATAATCGAAGAAGCAAAAACAATAATAATAATAATAATAATAATAATAATAATAATAATAAATTAACGCAACATGCAATTAGAAAAGAAAGAAGAGGAATACATAAAAAGAATGCTAAAATAGAAAATAAGGAAAAGAGAAAGCTCTTGAGTACCATGGCTTAAATGCAGAACTTTTATGATTATAAAGTATAACTAGTAATATTCCTAAAACTGTATTTCGTTGGTTCAACAACTATACCCGAAGCATGAAACCACTTCATTGTTCAACCAATATACAACAAAAGAATAGGTCATGAACTACAGTTGTATTTAATTTGCGTGATATTGGTGATCAGATTTATAGGGAAAATAATTGGAAAACATCGGACCATCCCATTGCAAAACCATGGCTTCTATAATAAAATTTGAAATGGATTTCGTAAAGAAAGACAGAAAGAAAATGAAGAATAAAATGAAATAAGTGAAAATATGATAATTTAGTAAAAAGAACATTGCTTTTGTATACTTAGAAAAGGAATGTGATCGAAATACACATATTAGATTTGGGGGGGGGGGGGGAATGAAAAGAAAAAGTAATCGTAAGTACCTATGCAGGGTGATCAGGGAGGACACAATAAAAATATTATTAAAGTGTGAACAGAAATTTAAAAAAAGATGTGTGAAGATTAAAGAAAAGCAACAGTCAAATAAGTAATCCACTTCTACATGATGCACTTAAGACCATAAAGAAAAAATATTGAAATATAAAGGAATTAAACTACCCAGAAATGTGCAGTTTGGAAATGTAAATATTGGACGCCTTAGCTTTCACTGATGAACTTATTATAGAAGACGTTCGCTTCAATGATTTATGAATCGACTGAATGCCAGTCTGACGAAAGTAATGAAGCAGAGGCAAAAGAGAACATGAAGCAACGAGATAGAAAAAATGATAAATAGTAGAATAAGCAATGAGGTAAAAGTGTCACAAAATTATATCATATTCATGGAGATGATGAAAAACACACAGTGCACAGTTGAAGAAACGAAAATAATAAATTTGGTACAAAACAATACGCACCAAAAAGAAAAAAAAGAAAATTATTCGCCCGAATATAAACGAACAAAACTTGATTGAAATTAAGAAATACAGTCCGTATATGAAAACGAACGGGAAGGGTAGGAGATGAGAAGAAAATTACGAGGGGAGTGAAAGAGACGTCGGCATTGTTCAAGGACGGCGAATTGATTGAATAACAAAATGCAGCATGCTCCCCTGCTATGAATTTTAATAAGGAATGCAGCAGATGCTTAGTCTTGCGGATTTTCTTCTTTCTTTTTTCATTTGTTTTGTCACCGATCGTAGGATTTGAACACTGCATAATGCGGACATTATCTCTAACATTTGCCTGCACAAATTCACTTCAACGCTCGAGTAAATTATTAAATTTTATCTCGCTAAACTGAACTTTGCCTAGTCCGGAGAAGTTTCCGATCAATTGACTATTGATTATTTTTTGTAAATAAAAAATTAATTAATATTTCAAAATTAAAAGTTAAAACTTAATTTCAATTTTATTGCAGATTGCATTTGCTCGCGGTGTTTAAATTCAAACATTTCCCGTTTAACATACTTCGTGGTTGAAGTATCGCTCGTTGAGAACGCGATATTCGTTTCAAGTCACAACGCAATATTTCTATATATTATGATTGTTTAATAGATCTACTAAGTCATTGCTTCACGCAAGCAATGCCATTTATTTATTATTGATGAAAAGACATCCTTTACAAAAACAAGAAACTAGGCTTCACGGTCCGTGGAGTATCGCGCGACCAGCTCGCTCACTGGCTGGGGATAGCTCGAGATGTCATAGTGACGAGACCTTCCGGAAGGTGGCGGAAGTGGTTTAGGAGGGTCTCCAACAAAACACGATGGAAGAACGAAATGGAAAGACTGGCTCGAAAAAATACGATAGCAGACGGGAAATGCACAACTTTATGAGGGTGGACTTTGGAAACTGAAGATCTTCATGCGAAAAGGTCGTTTGGAAGGGTTATCGCCCGACCAGGGTTATGTAAAATAAGGGTGGTTCTTGTCGGGTACAGAACCTCGGCTGCAGCTTTCCGTCTTTTTAAAGCGACGTGATTTCGTCCTTAAAGTTTTATCTACTGATTTTTCCGGAAGAATAATTAAATTCTGTACGTGGTAATGTCTTTCTTGAGGCTAATGAAGGAAGATTAATTCGTGTTATACTTTCTGGAATAACAAAAAGCTAAATTGTAACAACTGTTGATCAGAATGACACATACAAACCAGGCAAATAAACGTGTAGTACTATTAGTAGATGACCAAACAACCACTTTTGGAATAAAATAGTTTTCAGTTGTACAGAAACCTCACGTGTTAAAATTCACAGCACGAGTTTTATTTCTAGAAGAAGATTTGTGATGACCCTGTTAACGGCAATAGAAATTAAATACCCTATGAATTTGCGCTCTGAGAACATTAACTGGAGAGAATTTGTGATAAGATCGCTTCTCGTTTGTAGTATCAGACACTCCACAGTATTCATATTTAAATTTCTCTCAGAAGTGTGACATCATTTGTTAATAGCACACAACGTGAACACTATGTGCACCTCCCCCATACTTCACATAGAGTGTATCAAATCGCGAGTAGCAGGTAAGTAACACTGACAAAAAATAATACAATAGCTGATTTAGGAACACAATAGGGAAGGAAACCTCGCTCCTGAAAATGTATACATTTTTCATTTTATTGTATCATGTTTGTATCGGTGGTAGCAAACTTTTCTTTCATATAGTGTGTAATTTACAGTTGCACTCGTCACTCAACCAGTATTACATGTGCAATCTCCCCGCCTAATATCGAAAATAACAACAATAATATCATTGTGTGTGTGGAGCAGCAGTGAGGTTCCTTAAGACTCAATGTACTCGCTTCTTTTTCATGAACAAATTCGGAGGTTTGGTAAACGCAATTTTGCTTGTTCTGGGGATCGGAAATCTGCACATGGGCGTGTTCGCTTTACTCCGAACTCGCTCGTCCAAAGGCAGCGTGAAAATCGGGTCTAAACGTCAGAACGAGGGAGTTCTCGGGCAGTCGCCGGAGGCGCCTGGGCGGAAGTGCGCTAGGAGGCAGCGGGATCCGAAGTCCTACGACGTCCTCGTTTCACGTTTCACGCACCACCCGAAAATCCGGTCAGAGGAGCAACATCCTTGGAAGTACGCACATGGAGCACACAATTCCTCATTAATTGAAGGGGTTGGATAAGAGATGACTGATTAGTGTTTCCGGGTGTGTCAACGGTCAAAGTTATTAGTCCCGTGAGTGTAGTGCATGGTTTTATCACAGGAGATGGCGATGATCTTCTCCCGATGGATGGCAAGATCCGGAGCCGACCTATGAGGTTTTCCCCAATCAGGCAACCAGGATAAACCGCCCCAGCCGGGACAGGCTTTCAGCTCCCGACTGACCTCCCGCTATGTGTGGTAGTGAATTGCATGTAAGTGTAAACGTGTACGAGTAAGGGGTGAGGAAAGGACAAGGAAGAGGAAGCAATGATGGAGCGCGGTTCGTTACCTGTTTGTTGGGTACTGCTCCCGTATTTGTCAAGTATTGATCGGAGAAACCACGGAAAACGATCATGCCGTTAGAATTATCCTGTTGCTACCGTCGGGACTCGAACCCTAGGATCTCCCGATCAGAGGTACTGGAGCGACATCAATTGATGTCCTGAGCCACCTACGTCGGTCTCCACATTGTAATTTTGATGATACTATAATTGTTGGTTCTTGCCGATGTAGTGTGATACTAAAATAGTTCAATAAACGGTTCATAAATGGCTTAGATTGTTGTTTGTGTATAACTCACTTAAACCCCTTAAACCAAATTGATTGTATCTTCAAAGAGTTTCTGTGGATTTTTTGCATTTGTATTTCACCATTATATGTCCCGTAAATAGCAATTGGCCTCGACGACGTTAGATTCCGGCCTTTCAGTAGAACCATCGCAGCATTCACTTGGATGACAGGGAATCCACGAAAACCCCGATCAGGATGGCCGGCACGGGGATTGAACACAGGCCTTCCGAAGTCGGCGCACTTCGTCCTGAGCCTCTTTGCTCGGTCTGTGTAAATTAACATGATATAAAAACGAACCATTCAATTAATATTGGCAAATGGGCCCACGTTTAACATGATAATTTCGTTTATACCATGCTGTGAGCATCTCGGTAAGTGCATGCACCATATTACAATGAGTGGGGAGTATTCTATAGCTGAACCGTGAAAGAAACCTTGCACCGAGCATTGGCCAAATTATGGCTGGCAGGTATGCCCTCTCCATAACCAGTGCCTACGGTTGGGCAACCAGCTTTAACTATGCCACACGGCATTCCGCTCATGTACTAACGCCTGTCACTTCTATGTTCGATCATTCACGTCAAGGGATTTCCCCTCTGCAGTGGGATGCCGTGTGGACACGCGAAGACGCAAAAGGCACTTTTCCTCATCACCCGCATTGGAATTCTATTGCATCCTATTTACGTACCGCTTCAAGGGTTAACTGCCTCTGTCGCAAACGCGATCGGTATCGATGACAGTCGACACATTACGAGCAGCATTGCACCACACGCACGGTGGGGGACTCAGGGCATGAGGCTGGTATTATTCTTTAGATGCCTCATGCTTCCGGGGGTTACTTGAAATACCTGTCTCAATGAAGAGCTGTCCAAATGCGTGGCATCAGTAGCCCGCTGCACTACCTATAAAGTTAACTCGCATTCAACCACTGTCTGGAGGAGCATTATGGCGGGCGGCAGCTCTGATCTGTTGTTTTCCGTGGTTTCTCTAATCAATAGCAGGCGCAAGCCGGTATGTTAACACACCGGCTACAGAGCGCTTGCGATCTTTCCTACCTCATCCTTTTACCATTATTTCTCCCTTACACACACACACACACACACACACACACATATGTACTGCACTTGGTCGGGGAAAGCCCGCAAACCGACATGTGGGTGGGTTCCTGATCTCTTGTTCTCGAGGGAGAGGAATACCGCCACCACACAAGATTCAATACGCTTCCAAGACTAGCGACCTTAATAATTAACGTGCCCGGAATCAATCACACACTGACTCACTTTAAGCCAGGTTGGACGAACAGGGCAGCAGACACACTGTCGAGATACATTGAGCAAAATGAAGGAGGTAGCAGTGACGAGTTACGAGCCCACGTAGTTCACCGAGTAACCCACACCATTCACCGAGTAATTGTGACATTACACCCCACTCCATCACCTCACATCTTAATCTTCATAACCACCAAATATATCTTACCACCACTGCCGCCACCAGCACCACCACCACCACTACCACCACACCGCACCACCACCACACCTCACCACCACCATACGTCACCACCACCACCACCATCACCACTAGAGGAAGGAAATGCAAACCAGCACTGTGATCATCTCCCCGGGAAAGGGGATGACAAGAACACACGACTTCCCGTCGCAAACGCTTTGCAAATCATCATCATCATATTCGTCAGTGATCTGTAATTCAAACTTCGTAGTCCCGTCCACATACCCTCCATGCGACCTCTATGACCCTCGAATCTACAATTCTCATCTGTGCTCCACACGTATCGTCCCTCATCTCGTACATTGAGTCAAATGAAGGAGGTAGCAGTGACTAGTTTTACGACCGAAGCGCAGCAGACTCGTCCAGCCTGGCTTGACCGGGTACACGGCCCTTCACGTAGGCCGAGCAGCGCAGGGGAAGGGCCCGCCGAGGGGAGGGCGTGGCGGTGGCGAGCGGAAGTCGCTAACGAGGGTGCCTCGCAGGGGCGGGCGAGAGGCAGGCGGTGAAGCAGAGCACTGCAGCGGCTCGGTCGGTTCTCAGAAGACGTCTGCGGCGGTGCTCCGCGCAGAACAAATCCAGCTGAGGTGGCTCGAGACGCTGCGATACTCCAATCGTCAGTGCGCAAGAAAAGTAACTTCCCAAAAGTTATTTGTAATAAATATTTTCGGGAAATTTTGTTTATACTACAAATATTCCATAAAGACAGTTCACAATTTGAAAGGGAATGACTCCATTCATGGAGAAACAATTCTTTCAACATAAGGTTTGAACAATTTGGTTAATCGGCGGGTTTTAGCAGTGGCAGATTCGATTCTCGTAATCCTACAATCGAGCCGTTTGTTCTTGCGCATTTTGTTATATGCTCGGCAGAAAACATGTTTAAGATTTTAATCTGCAGCTGTTTACACTAAATTTGCAACATGAAAAATATACAACAATGCAATATTTTTAATTTTAAATTTTCAAACTATGGTGGCTGTATGTTCTCACGAATTGTGCTTGTATAGATTCTGCTCATTTCATTTTGATTAAAAATCAAAATGTCAATCAACAAATATTTCGCCAATATCTTTTAGTTTATACGACCATCCCTCAACACTGCACCAAAAGAAATTAAATACTGAAAGAAGGTAGTAAAGTTTTCATAGTATAGAAGATAGTAAAGAAAATCACGGAGCACAATGTCACACAGACCACCATAAACGTCAGATGATAGTGCGACGGTCCTAAGGAAGAGCAAGGCGGTTCGGCGGAGCTGTGATATTTGCACGTGGGGTACGCTGATGAAGTGCGTCGGAGATGCGACCCATTGGCGACGCGAGATGGCAAAGAGCTGAAAGGTTGGAACAAGCACTAGGAGAGCAAGCCAAAGAGACAAAAGGGGTAGAAGGCAGTAGCGTGTGACGGAAGGCGACGGAGTACACAGGAATCGTTCTGGCTATTCTAGAAGAAGAAGAAGAAGATGGGTACGAATGGCTGTAGAAGCCAGGAACTAAAAGAGCAGTGAAGAGACGGCGGCAGCAGGAAGAGGCAGGGAGGACATTCAGCTTCAGGCAGGGAGCAACAAAAGCCTTCTGAGTGAAGCAGGGATCGACTTTGCGCAAGAGCCCGCATCGAATTCTTTACGCACTCACTTTATCACGTTACCTCATGTAAAAAGGCCAGCCCCCCTGAGACTCGTTTACATTCCAAAATTCTCTTTCTCGGGAGGGGCCGGACAAAGGAGGCGACACGAAGGCACAAGGCAACAAGACATCCGGGGGCGGGGGAGAATGCCTGAGGGCGAGTGCCTGGGCAGCGGTGAACGGCTTCGTAAGCCGAGGACATCAGCTGATGCACTGAGCTACCGCTCCCGGTCATCAATTTGTGCTCTGCGCCATCTAGGCCGATGGGAATGTCGGGATTGGGAAAATGTACAGGACATTAAAATGGGGGCGGGAGCGGCAAGAACGTGAAGCGGCTCTTGAGGATGGCACAGAGTGAGAGGGGAACAGCGTCAGACGTCGCGCGCTGCTCGGGGACGATGTCTCTGCAGCGCCTCTGACCGAGAGGTCCTAGGTTCGAGTCCAGACGGCGGCAGGATTTTAGACACTAGCTTTGCAGCCAGGTCGAATTCAGTCGCTGTCTGGAGGAGCATTCTAGCGGCCGGCTGCTCTGATCGGTAGTTCTCCGTGGTTTCTCCGATCAACACCAGGCGAATGCCGGAGCAGTACCCTACCAAACGGGCCACGGACCGCGCGCGAACAGTCCTTCCCATTCCTCGTCCTATCCTCTCCCCTTACATACACACTTACACTAACATGCACTACTCTGCCACAAACCCCGGGAGACCAGTCGGGTGCTTTGAGCTTGTCCCGGCTTGGGCGGTGCCCCGCTGGTGGGAGAGTCCTGGTTAGGGGGAAACCCCACTAGCCGACGGTAGGTCGGCGGCGGATCTCGCCATCCAGCGGGGGAAGATCACCGCTATCTCCCGAAAAAAAACATGCACTACACCAACGGGACTAATGACCGAAGCAGTTGACGCGCCCGGAAACACGAAAAAATCAATTAATCACCACCTGCCGCCGCGTAACATCCCGCTAAGCCACTCCCCGCCACGCCACACCACGCCCTACCCCGAGACGTCGGGTAAGGAAAGCCGCGGACGGCACAGGGCGACGTTGCGCGGCGAGCAGGGGGCGGCGCACCGGCGATTAGGCCGTTTACAGCGCGCGTTAAATTGATTTATCTGACGCGCGGCACGCGGAGGCGCACTCCGGCTAAATCGGGGTCACGCGACGCCGCCGCCGCCGCCGCCAGCGCTGGTGGCACCCGCACGCCCGTGCCCGGCTGCCCCAGTCGCCCGCCGCCGAGCGTGGACGCGATTCCCGGAACCTCTCAGATCCTGCGCCCAGAGCGCCTGCCACGCTGGGCACTCGTCCATCTCGTTTCTGCAGAAGGCGGCTTATGGCCATCCCGGTCTCAGTACTGCGAAGCAACAATCAACAGAAATGTCATGATTTCCAAAAGAGAAATACTATGTAGTTTCGGAAACAAAAATATTTATATTTGAAAAATTATAGTGTAATAGTTACCTTTTGCAACATATATTGCTGAAACAATAAATGTGCCTCAAACAAATACTGTCATTATAAGTCGTCTTTTGAATCAGTGTCTTTCATTTCGATTGGGTATTTCGTCCAGATTCCTTTATTTATTATACAAATGCTGAGACTCCCTTGCTTGGCTTATACATCCCGAATGCAACCGTATACACCGTTTTTTGTTGTTGATGAAACTTTCAGTAATTTCAAGGTTTTTTATAACATCATTTTCTATCACTTCAATCACTAACTAGTGTTTGAAGTTATAGCATCTCATTGCGAGTTCTCTATGTAGTACAGTATAGTCTCGATATTTCGAAACTTGTCGGACTTCATCTTGAGGCACTAAGGATCGGTGGCTTTTAACAAGATATACTCTACAAGCAAATATGAAAAACCAAAAGAAAATGAAACGATTGCACATCAGCACTTAGGATTTAAGCCACAAATTATAGTGCCTCGTCTGTCATTTAGTCACATGTCATTTAGACTCTAGTCGAAATCAATACAGAAAATGAAAACGAAGTTGTAAAATACGAGTAAAGAATGTCAATTTATTTATTTAATCAATCATGCATTTTGCATGAACTGGGAATATATAAAACCATGTACGCAGCATTCTCGTTACGTCTTTCCTCTTGCTGAACAGATTATTTAATGTTGTAATCAGCAGATGGGGTTCAGAGACAAAATCGCATCGAATTTCGCCACCATTCAGATGTCTCAAAATTGGTGTCACTATACTAAGTTATCACTACAAATGAAAGGTCTGAATTGACAATCCAACCCTGGCCGACACACGTCAAAAAGTATTGCAATAGCTCATGCGTATTCTGGAATGTACTCCTCCTGGCGCCGAACTTCTGTTTTACGCTCTTTGATTTCTTTTGTGTTTAGTGTGCTCATTTCCCTGGATACAATTTAGATGAATCTTAGGAAATGTGTAATATTCAGATGACAATACAACGTTATGTAGCTATTTCGATTGTAAATGATCGAAAAGTGAATATGAAATTGAAACGTAAATAATCGAATTCTTTAATTATAAATCGAAAAGTGATTTATGACTGAAAATTGAATCCTCGTTTGTTTTATGTCGCGATTCAACACCATACTTCCCTAATATCGCCGAAGTTTTTTATTGAAGAAATTTTATTTACGCGTGAATTTATTCTCAATTTTACTCTAAAGCAATACATACATACCCTCTTTTAATACACACGTGCACAATTTCTTTTGCAGTGTTTCCGTGAAAGAAAAACTGAAAAAATTCTCTGAAAACAAGAAACACAATTAATTTTAATTCTTTTATTGCTCTCAAAATTCGGACCTATAATTTTTCACATTTCAATGATAATGAGCGGGGAAGATTAAAATATTTCAATGTTTCCAAACCAACGATCATTCTAATAAAGTTAGTAAATAAGTAAAGTTATACTACGATCCACGTTATATATGTTCATGAAAAGGGTTTATCATGTTGGAGGCACTGCCCTACATTCACACAGAGTACCTCAGCATTGTGACAACGATGCGGGGAATTATTAGGAATGATTGATATTAATGAATTTCGTTAATGGAAGAATGTGACTCAACTCCGCCCCATGTAATCTCATATTAAGCACGCGTCCCTAGTTAAAAGGGAAAGGATACTTTCGCAGAGGAGACAACACAAGAGAATTGGCATAAATAAAAGGTTGCAAATGTTGCTTCTTCAAGGACAATTATATACAGCGGTAATAAAAATAGAAATGGCAGTTGAGAATATAAATCACGATATTCTATCTTCCATTTTAATTGAACACGAAGCTATATGTACCCTATAAAAACTGAACAATACTTTTTAACACGTACAAACGAGCTCGTGAATGTTGGGTCGGGGTCACCTCTTGCCAAGAACTGAATGATTGTCCGGATGTCCCCCATCGAAACAATTTTAAAATACAGGCCAAACACCTTTCAGTTTTGTAAAATCCGAATACTGAGACACTAGATTTTCGCTTAAGACAAGATCTTTGCTTAAAACAACACCGGTTATGCAGGTGATTGTGAGTTCTTTAATCCCTGTCACTGAATCAGTCATCTATATCACCTCTATTTTGGAATCCACGATTATAGTGAAATATGGAAAATGTATCATTATTTTCCTATTCAGATGAAATCGTTTATAACGACCTTCAAGAGACCATTTTACTACAGTCGTTACAGCGCATAGTAAACTATAACCAATTTCGGGATTCAGGGGCTAAAAAACAACAATAAATGTGTTGTACACCAATGATGTTAAAAAGATTTTATATCGCATTTTTACATAACGAAGTATGGCAACCTAGAAGTTGCAAAATCCAAAACACGAAAACCAACATGTTCGGAAATACATGACCCTTCAATTTAATAAACACTGAAAATTAAAAATGATAATAAGCGAGGAAGAAGACATTAATAGTAGTAACAGCAATAAAATCTGACACAGAGAAAAATTGTAGCACACTTTCATTGTTTATTATGTATAAAAAAATTCCAGGAATTATTTCCTTATCCTTATGCACTCTGATCAACAGATAATAAATGAAGTTCATAGAAATTGCAATATAGTATCACTTTGGGATCTGGGAAATGAATAAGTGATCCATTGTATGCTGTAAATTGTTACAAAAATTCCAAAAACATGTGTCGTTTTAGACGCCTTTTTCCTGTTCGCTCATGAAAGAAGGTCGTTATTCGCGATGCCTTAATTATGGCAGATGTCGGTATAATAATTTCTTTTTTCCCAATGCATTCCCAATCCAGACTACAATTCTGAATTCCGTTATTATATGTATACGGCTCGTCACTGTAAATGCCGTCTTCGCAAGTGATATCTACTGAACTTGTCGTTTGTCCTCAAACGTCCAAACGTGAGACCAAAGAAAGTTTGCTCGTCGTCACCACTTCGTAGGAACTGAGAGGTTGGCGCTGATTCCTCAGCGTGCTTGTGCCCTCCGACGAAACGATGACGTAGATGCGAGTCCCCGTCTCTCTCCCACCGGGTTGCGTTGGTTCAGAACCAGATGACGCTGTTTGGGTTACACAATCCTTGCATAATCGACCAACTGATCATGAAGGAAACTTGAGGTGGTGACTTTGTTACAACTTCATTGTCGGAAACATGGCAGAATGTCGCCTAATAAAAGAAATTTTCTAAGGATTTGGAAGTGTTCAAATCCGATCATTTCGTCCTTAGCAACATTTGATGAATTGTTCAGGAATTCCTCTTTACTTTTCGCCGTTACTCCTTTTCCAGTATTTCAGAAACAAACGTGTCGTCGATAAAAGAAGTGAAGCTTGCAAAAATATCTGAAATATCTGAAAATATCTGAAATTGTTATGTTTTCTTATTTTCTCGCGGAAAAAAAGATGTTCGTTCACATAAAAACTTCTCAAACCTGAAGAAAGTCTTTGCGATTTCACAAGCAATGTGTGAAGCATTTTTCCCCTTATCCTTATTCTTCTCAGATTTGTTCTTCTGTGTTAAAGCGCCACTCCAAGGCGAATGTCAGCTTTCATTTTCCTATACATTTTCTACTGAAGCCACGGCACACTGTAAACGTGCAGAATGCCTCACTGGCCCACGAGCGCTCCCGGACCCTTCCCTATCAACGCCTTGCGCAGGCGTAGGCCAGGGCTCGAATTCGTGGGAATCGCCCCCTCTCTGCATATCATCTTCAGTAAGCGAGAGATAAGCGCTGTCACACGCCTTTGGAGTTAGGAAACTTCGTGAGGCCTCTGGATTGATTGATTGATTGATTTTTTCGTGTTTCCGGGCACGTCAACTACTTTGGTCATTAGTCCCGTTTGTGTAGTGCATGTTTTTTTCTCGGGAGATGGCGGTGATCTTCCCCCGCTGGATGGCGAGATCCGCCGCCGACCTACCGTCGGCTAGTGGGGCTTCCCCCTAACCAGGACTCTCCCACCAGCGGGGCACCGCCCCAGCCGGGACAAGCTCTAACTTCCCGACCGGTCACCCGAAATATGTGGTAGTGTAGTGCATGTTAGTGTAAGTGTGTGTGTAAGGGGAGAGGATAGGACAAGGAATGGGAAGGACAGATCGCACGCGGTCCGTGGCCCGTTTGGTAGGGTACCGCTCCGGCATTCGCCTGGTGTTGATCGGAGAAAGCACGGAAAACTACCGATCAGAGCAGCCGGCCGCTAGAATTCTCCTCCAGACAGCAGCTGAATTCGACCTAGCTGAACAGCTAGTGTCGAAAATCCTGCCGCCGTCAGGACTCGAACCTAGGACCTCCCGGTTAGAGGCGCTGCAGAGACATCAGTTGATGCACTGAGCTACCGCTACCGGTGAGGCCTCTGGAGAAACATCCCATTCGTCTCGCGGAGCTTGAAATCGTCGGGAATTTTTTTTTCGATTCGTCTAGAACGATTTTCCTATGGATGAGCCAAAGTCACAGTTCGCGAAATCAAGTGAACATCACATGTATTTCAGAGAAGTATCCCCCCACCTCGACAGCTGTTCAGCCACGCCCCTTCGTAAAGTACTAATGCCTCCTGTAAAAACATCCCTATGCAGAAGTCTAATTGTTTCACTGAGCACGTACGCGTGTCCGGGAAATATTAAAATTTAATTTCATATGCAGAAAATCTCTTAACTTGCTCTCACAATCAGTAAAAGAAAACTGCCACGAATGTAAATAGAAAGAAAAAGGATTTTTCATGGGACGTTTAAATACCTATTCTGCGCGTTTCACAGCAATGGGCCAATGCATTTTGATAGTGAAGAGAGAGGTTTATTTATAATTATAAAACCCCACTATCCATACTTAATACTGGGCTCTCATAACTCAATTGTGACTTAATAATTGTTTTACGTCAATAATGTTCTACATGGCTATGCATTCCTTAGTCTAGTATGTCTATTTTCATCTCTTCTTTCTTGAATGAATTCTTGTAATTCACTTTAATTAAAACATCTAAACATTGAAGACTATTTTTACTTGTATTCTCAACTAAAGGCTCTACTAAATTTACTCCGGAGTTGTTTCCTTTACAACCATCCAAATGAATATCTATTTTTAAATACTTACTTGTCAACCGAACATATCTCAATGATGTTAAAGAAATAGGTGGTTGGGGTATGAAAACTGTCCGGTGAAGGTCCATAAAAAATTAAACTTCACAAGAATAATTATTTATCACTTTGATCAATGGGGTGGAATTGTTCATTCCATTACATTCGGGCACCAAATTACTACTAACTTACTAACTAATAGCGTTTTCCATTCGTTGCACTACAACCCACCCTAGTGCAGGGCAAAAACGTCATCGCTCCGCAACAGTGCTGCCCCACACGCGTGAAGGGCAGCTACGATTGAAACGGATTCCGGAACAGAGTCAGTGCGTGTGAGCTACGCAGTGAAATTATACACAGCTGTTCTTGGTCTGTCGCACTGATGGAACTCGAAAAATAATAATTTTCAATTATGATCGTTGTTATAATTTTTATGAAGTCTTTTGGTAATTCTTACTTCTTAATTACTGACGCGTGATTTCTTTATTTAAAAAGTACGAAAACTTCAATGTATGTGTCGAACTTTCGTCGTCGTCGTGTACTTCATGTATGTGTCGAAATTTCGTTTTACGAGATTTGCCAGTGCTCGACACGGTACAAAAGATTTTGAAGTTAATGGATTCTCAAGAATTTTTTGATTATTGAAAACCATAAAAAGCCGACCTGGATGGCCGAGGTGGCTAAGAGCGAGTACCGACTCAGCGCTTCGGTCCGAAGGGTCGCGGGTTCGAGTCCCGCCTTGGGCATGGCTGTTTGTCCCTTGAATTTGTGTATGTGTTGTCGCGGAGGGCCTCGCGTTCTGCTGACCCCAGATCAGAGGAGCCCGCAAGTGTTTGTCCAGTGTATGGTCGAGTATGCGTCCCTTTGGGATGTAAAGGGCAACCGGCTGTCGGCTGGATAAAAGCCCTAGGGAAGGGAAAGAAAGAAAACCATAAAAATATTAACATGAGCATTGCCGCTGGTATAGTATGTATGGGCGTGCGAGAAACATTTCTTGACACATATATTTGAATAATTTTGTAAGAGTCACTATTTTTATTTTCACTTTATTAGCGTTTCGAAATTGAGACTTACCTATACTTTAGTTTCTAATTAGCACTGGATGTGTTAACATGAAGTTATTCAAAGTTAAATTTTAGGAAAACACAAACTGATTTTCCGAACTTCGCGTAAGTCACAACAATTACTTTAAGACATTTCTTGCAAGACATAATGTACTCCAACATTAGAAGTATCTCTGCGTGACAGAAGATCCTCAATTAAACTTTATTTATTTATTTGTTTTACGTCAAAAAACAGTTAAAACTGCGTATGACGTGCTATGGGGAAAAGTGAATTGTGTGCACATTTTCAAAATTCTGTGATCCCTACACTAAGTCATATGCTACTTGAATTTTTAAAAAAAGTTCCCAAGTAATAAAATCTATTTTCAAGGATAAATAAGCAATAAATTTTGGGCTCTTATCCATGTTGTCCTTTGGAATAATACTTCCTGCCGCGACAACATGGAAACGATAATTTGAATAATTGTATTTCCCACTGAATTCTAAAAGACGTGCACAGAAAATGAAGTTACAATTGCCTTCACAATTTCACCACGAATCCAAGTCAATATTCATAACTTCTGTATCTAACCTCAAAATGGCCCAGCACACTGGACTGCACTGATGAAATCGTCAGTGCAGTTTAGGACGCCCCGAGTGTGCCCTGGTTGCGTGTCGTTGTGTGAATGGAACATGCGCTTCTTTGCACTGGTGCGCCACAGCGGTCGAATGGAACACGGAAGCTGCCCTGAGTGCGCACCAAGGCGGTGAATGGAAAACGCTATAAAAAGTAAAATCCATCTTTGGCCACCATTTCACTACAACCATCGTCAATGTTCCACTGTACTGGGTCGTTTGGAACTATATTTGATTAAATAACACTTTCTTTCGATACAAATATGGAAAGACATATTTCTATAAAAACATTCAACAAGTTCTCCTTATGAATTTCTGCATCTGCTGAAATTCGCCCGACCCCCAAAAATTGCGCGCGCCTCAGGCTGCGGCCCACTCAGACTGTTCGGTAATCTGGCATTGCCAATGGAGGATTCAACTGCATCACAGTAGCCCCTTGCTAAAGGAAAGTCCTTGTAGGGGGGATGCAATTAAATTGAAATTCAAGTAAAGTTCAATTTCAAGATCGCAAAGTCAACAGTCGAGGAAAAATGACATTCTAAGATAAAAATGAAAGTCTTTCAATATTCAATAATACAATATTTGGTGTCAAATGATCTTTTTAATTTTAAATGAATAAAAATTGGACAATTCACTCATTCCATCTACATTTGATTGTTTCATTTACAGACCTCTAAAGCAGTTTCTGGAGACAAAGTTTAAGAGTAATAAAAAAACTTTACTGTCGATGCGGATGACTCATCCTGTAATAATCTCTAGTGCAGAAGGTTGTGATATTATACTTTACTGCGGCTGTTATGAGGGGCAGTGAACTGCGTACCTCCAGCAGTACTTCCTGCTAGTCTTCACTCGCAAGAAATTTACTTCCTTGATTACGTATACAGGAGTTTAAAACTTTTAACGTACACAGAACTGATAAAAGCAATTAAAGTAATGGTTTTTTATCATCGTGGATCATTTTTAATTATCAAACCTGAAGCCCATACGTAGTACGATATTTGCTTCAATCATTACTTTTATCTCTAGTGTTTTTCGTGGCAAATTGAGTGTTGTCTTCAATTACAATTATCAGGGGTTTTGGTATTTACTTTTAAACATGATTTAAGTAGATTTAAATAGTATATGCGGAGCTTGTTTCCGAAAGGTTCCAAATCCCGAATGTCCAACAATTGAACTATAGATGGCTGCACATATTTCCTGAGTATGTGAATCTAAAGACAAATGTTTTTCAAAAACTTTCTACTTTCGTCCACGTTCTCCTTTCAGGGCAAAACGCATCGAATCCACTTCACCTTACACTGCAAAAAATAAAGAGTAGTCGGAGAAAATATAGTTAATGAAATCACGATTCTGATAACATTGGTGTATATTCTGATGAATGAAGATAATACCTAGATAACATTAATTATATTTGGACTTCTAATGATTTAAACATGTTTCAATGAAAAGGTTCTTTTAAATATTATTATAAATGTCAAGCTTGATAATCATTTAGTTTTTGATTATACCTATATTCAAATTTTCTTAGTTTTGCATACCATAACGTACCATTATTTGTCACCATGCATTCATGAGCAATGATGTTTACTCTCTGATTAACCATTTCATACAAAATTACATTAGAATCATACTGCATTTTAAACAAAGTGGGAAAGTGAACTTTACTTACATTTGCTTTTGGATGGCAACACAATCCACCTAAAGCAATTATGTAAAAGCGACCATTTTGAAACCCCCGTAGGTCCATTGCGCCACAGCCTCATCCGCAATTCCGACGCTACCTGAGCGCCGCGTTGCACTGGGGCAGGGGGGGGCGAGGGTCGCGCGTGGCAGGGGAGGAAACAAACGCGAGCGGCCGCGCGCGGTCCACCCCGGCGGCAGGGCGCTGTTCAGTTATTCATCAGCTCTCGCTCCCGCGGCGAGCACGCCCCGCCCTGCCGCGGCCCCGCCCGCCCGCCTCTCGCCCGCCCGCCTCTCGCCCGCCCGCCTCCCGCCTTCCGACAAACGATCGCACCACTCCACGCGTAAATTCCCGCCGCTCGCCGGTTCCCGATGGACAATTTTGTAAATGAGAGTGCGCCCAGGTCTCGCTGGGGTGAAGGCAATGGAGCTGTTTTATTCCTTCTAAAATGTGGAGCATCAGATATCAAGATGTTCCAGAATAAATATTACAAAGGGTATAGCCGCATAAGGCGACGAAAAGTGTCCCCTGAACCAATCGGTAATCGCGATGCTCATATGAAAGAGAATATAAAATGACGTAGATTCACAAAAAATCTGCCTCAGGGGACAATCTGTGGCAGAGATACTACGAAGAACGTGTTGCATGTATTAGGCTGCAATAAATTGCGGAGACGGGGAATCATGGTTCAATGTGAAGGCATTTTTGTCAACGAATTTTGACGACATATTCATACAGAAAAAAATTAATACATTTTTGAAATTCATTTTACCCCGTAGAATGGGCCCTATAATACTCTATAACATATATTTTTCAGATTTTTAAACAATGTGGACGGTAGTGAAAAACAATTAAAACCCATTTTTCAGTTAAAAATCCTTCAAATTAAACTATGTTTCCCCGTCTCTGCAATTCTTTTCAGTCTGATACACGCAATAGAGGAAAAAATAAAACATACAAAACATGTTTTTCGTTGTATCTCTGCAACAGATTGTCCTAGGAGGCTGATTTTCTGTGAATGTACGTCATTTTGTATTCTCTTTCATTTGTGCTTCGCGATTATCGATTTGTTTTGGGGGCACTCTTCACCGCCTTATCCAGCTATACCATTTCCAGGGCTTAATGAAGGATCGAAGATGATCACTTTTGTCACTGAACATGTAATGGGAAAAGTTGTTTAATGGAGTTAATCGAATGCAAATTTGAGCATCGCGCTTCTGACTGGAAGACAATTCATCTGTCACTGGTGTTTGGCATTTACATGTTCTGACGCAAAGAAATTTTCGATACTTTCCAAACACTACCACAGGATGAGTTGCATGTATGAAACTATAAATACAATTAAGCATCTGCACTCTGAATACTTAAATGCGGATCGGGGTTTAGGTAAAGCGGACCATCCACGTGATTTTCAAACCCGCCTCGTCACGGCTGTAAATATATTGCAGGCACTACCTACTTCATTGTTCGCGTAATGGATCTCGCTAGATAAAAAAGGCTGCATGAGGAACAATTGACAGGCTTGAGTCTCGACTTTTGAGAAATAAGCGCACAATTCCAAGCGTAAATTCTCGTAACACGTCCGTTCCCGAAAACAATTTTGTAAATGACATTATGCTGATGTGTGGTTGGGTCAAGGAACAGTTTTTATTCCTTTTAAAATTTACAGGAATAGATCTATTTAAACCGATAAATATATTTGATGGTTTACATTCTGAAAACGTCTCAATATTAATACAGATCGATTTCAGGCAAGGCAGACCATCCACGGGCAAACGAGGCTTGTCGAGCGTGGCCTGTGGCGCGCCTGTAAATTTGTTGTCGATGGCACTTGTTGTTGTTCGCACAATTAATCCCGACAGACTAAAAAGGAGCAGGAAGCAGACCAGACAAGTTCGGATCTCGCCTTTGGACAAACGAGCGCACTACGTGCAAATTTCCGTTCCCGAAGGGCAGTTTTCAAAAACTAGACGGCGCTGGCGTGTGAAATATAAGCTACATTTGTAATAAAAAGTGATGGAACGCCGGATACCATATAAACACATTTTAAAGTGGGTTCTCGGTGGGTACGTTTTTAACATGAAACAACCTTGTTTTAGGCGTACGCATTCTCGCAAATTAGGAAGAAAATAAATGTAAGCGAATTTTTACGTATTGTTTATTAGTCAGTTATGTCAGAGTATATTTTAAATGCATAAGCGAGCCCTGAACCTGAAGCCAACTAAGAAACGGACACTGTGGAATGACGTCAGATGCGGGTCCAGGAATTGGGTGGGGGATTTGCAGAGAGCCAATCCCTCCTTTCGCTTGGTCCTATAAATATATTTGAATGTTTAACAGCACGTATTACGTAATGACGTATAATACGAATTATTTATTATATTTAAATATTTGTGTATTGCAAGAGAATTTAGAGCAACCGTAAATGAACCTTTCCTATACGTGTCCCCATCCACCATAGTAGTTCATACATCCCTCGAATAAATTAATAGGAATACTAGCAACAGTAACAGTAATAAATAAAAATAAAAATAAAGAGGATGAGAAGAAAAATAATATATCATTGCTAATAGGAATGTTTTGGGTTATTACTAAATTTCAAAATATATTAGGCGCCGCATATTTCTGTTTCAGTGTCTACAAGTGTGAACACAAACTGCAAGTTCAAATGAATTAGTGAGCTAAAGATGGATTCGGGGATTTTGCGTAAAGGTAATAAATACGATCGAACGGAGAGATAAAATGCACGAGAAAACAAGCAGCGTTCGTGAGCGCAGTCGGGGCGAAGTTGCGTGTTCCATCGGGGAAACAGCAGGTTCCTCACTTTGCGTGCATCGCCCCCGGTCGCCCCCGGCCGCCCCCCGCCGCGCCCCGAAAGGTCATGCCAGCTCCAGCGCCCAGCGATACTCCGCGCAGCATCAACAAACAGCCGAGTTGGGCGCCCACTATCTGCCGACGCAGCAGCGAAAACGCCAGACTCCCAAAACATGCCGCGGCTGCTCAGGCTCGTTCACGCCCACCCGCGCCGCCAGGAGTGGCGCTGGCAGCCAGCAAGGCGTGGGGGTGGTGCGAGCGGTGGAAACGGTGTGGAGGACCAACGCGTCCAAAAGACGAGACACCGACTCTGGCTGCTCTGATCGGTAGTTTTCCGTGGTTTCTCCGATCAACACCAGTAGCAGTACCCTATCAAACGGGCCACGGACCGCGCGCGATCTTTCCTTCTCCTTCCTTGTCCTATCCTCTCCCCTTACACACTCACTTACACTAACATGCACTACACTACCACATATTCCGGGAGACCGGTCGGGAGTTTAGAGCTTGTCCCGGCTGGGACGGTGCCCCGCTGATGGAAGAGTCCTGATTAGGGGGAAACCCCACTAGCCGACGGTAGGTCGACGCGGATCTTGCCATCCAGCGAGGGAAAATCACCGCCATCTCCCCAGAAAAAACATGCACAACACTAACGGGACTAATGACCGAAGCCGTTGACGCACCCGGAAACACGAAAAAAGCAATCAATCAATCGACGAGACACAGAGACGTCGCAATGCACACCTACGAAGGGAGTGTTTGCACGGCATAGCGTAGAGCATTCGACTGCACACACGATTTTCTGCGCATGCGCAGATGCATCAAAATGATGCGAAACTCGAACTGCACATGCGCAGCAGATCGATAGTACTGTCGATTTCTTTAACGTTCCGCCGTGTATAAACTCCCTATAGTTGCCGAGATGACGCGACTCCAAGATATCCTTATATCCAAATATCGAGATGTTTGAATGTCGAAATGTCAGAAAATCGCAATGTCAGAATGTTAAGCTGTCAGAATATCGCGATTTCAGAACGTCGAGTTGATAAGATGTCGTAGTGTCACTATGTCGAGGTAACATATCGTAATGTCGCGTCGGCGAAACAGCTAAATCATTATGAATATTATGCCATTGCAAAGCAATAGAGAATAATTACATAGGTTGAGAGGAGGAAGAGGGTCTAGACTATTTGCAAAGGAGTCAGGGGCATTCCTTCCCCGTCATCTCTCTCACACTATTTTCTCAACTCGATATGATCGCGGAAAGTGAGTATTCGTCATATCTCGAATTTGTATGTTTTCCTCCAGATTCCCTGGGTATCAACGTTCTCGTACACTCGAACACATAACTAGGGCCCGGACTTTAATGACCTAAAAATAAGCGAAATATGCAAGCATTTATGACCTAAAACCAATATAAATATGACCTAAAAAATAAAATATGACGTTATACACGTTTATTTTTTAAAAATTCGTGTTAATTTTTTAGGTATAACAAATACAAAATGCACTCACGAATAGATTGTGAGTACGGTACATACGGCTTGCAGTCTTTGGAACTAACTAGCATTTTAAAAAATTGCTTGTGTCTGTAAAACCAATCAAGTACAGTACAATAAAACCCATCAAACCAAACGACTTGCTTTACTACTGCATAATTCTTGTTTGAAATAATCCTTCTCTTTCTCCTTTGTAGTATAATTTTTGAGTTTGTGACAAAATCACCTGATACATTGTCATGCGAGACACATATTCAAGCCTTTTATTCTTGTGTCCTTAAATATATGACCTATGTATGCATTTGGGGCAAAATCTGGCTAAAATATGACCATTTATTAAAAACGGTCCTTAAAAATGACAAATATATGCATTTATGACAAAATTTGGCCCACATATGACCTTTCACTAAAATCTCTAAAAATATGACTTTATATGCACAATAAAATTACGTTTTCCTGATCGACAATACCTGGATTCGTGCATAAATTGTTATAAAATTCACTGGAAGGTTCAGAAAAAATATATGACTTGTCATTAAAATCCGGGCCCTCGCATAACACGCGTACAGTGGACACCCTGAGAACGAACGTGTGTGTGTGGGTGGGGTGGGGGGTGTTACGACGCACAGAAAACGCGTGGGCGAGGTATAAGGTACGTTAGAACGAAAACACCTCGTGAAATATGAGATCGCAAGAGCTAGCTGAAGCCAGTAGAGGCTAGAGATGCCGGACACCATGAAAACCGTTGTGGCACGGCAGCAAACGCAATAAAGAGGCAACTACTATATTATGAAAATGCTTCCTCCGTTGTTGGGCTAGGTTTAAAAATATCACTAGCAAAAGAATATCAAACCACAATTATACTACGAATAGAATTCTTTATGAGGATCATGCGCTCATTGATGGTTTCTCGAGATTAGATAATTATCCAACGCATAACAATTATCAATTTTACGCAGATTATTCGCATAAAATGCTCAGATAATGAATACATCAATGGAAGTGTGATTCAGGAATCCAGTAGATCGTGTTATAGCGTGTTATTTGTAATCATTACTCGTTACGACAACGTATCCCCGAGAAAAGAAATGGTTATTTTTCTAGTACTATTTTTTTCTTCAGGAAATGAACTTAAAATTCATACTCTTCTCTTCCGTCAATTATTAATGCTGGAGGAAAGCCAAGTGTGTCTTAAGATAATTTATAAAGGAAAAAGTACGAAAAAGTTTCTGTAAGTTAGAATTCTTACTTTCACCACAGGTGAAATCCTCGTAAATATCACACAGGAAAAAGACTTGGGAGATACAATACGTTCCAATCAAATCATGCGTTTATAAAGTAATGATAAAGCAACTCAATTCATTTGTATATTGAAATGAATTAAAATCATTAATTCATTTTATGAATTATACTACAACAAAAGTATGACATGCGAGAATGTTTCCATAAAACAAAACTACTGTGCAGAACTGAGTCTAAAAATAGATGAAAATACAAAAATTTTATCTCTCGCTACTGTGGTAGTGTGTAGTGGTAAAGACGTGTTGAGAGAATGAGTGTACGGAAATGAAAGAAAATTGTTTAGTGGAATCTTCAATGTACGAGAATGCGAGCAGCCCTCATATGAGCAACCAATGTAAGAAATACTCTTATCATAAAAACGCGCATCTGAAGGAGAATGATTGGAATGATCATATTTTAGAAGGAAAACAATAAACCCATAAAAATCCAAAATAATTCTCTCTAGTGCAATTAATCGAATATTCGAACATAAAAACTTCGAATACAATAATACCCGTAAAAAATCTGATTATGAAGCATCTGGTAATTCACTCCTACAACACACACATACACACCCACGCACACGTACACACGCGCGCTCACACACGCATGTACACACACTTCGCCACAACACTCATCTCCCTTGTAGAGTCACACCTTCCAAGTCAAGAAAGCAGCCCGTCAACCTTCTTAGGGGCTGGCGGAGTGGCTGTGCGTGCTGGCGAGGCGTTTCGGGGCGCGGGGGCGGCACGCCGGCGCGAGGAGGCGACGCTCGGCGCGTGGCAGTGCGCAGGGCAACGCGTGCGGGGGCGGCGAGCCAGCGCCTGGGCCTCACGTAAACACGCAGCGCCGTGGGCTTTCGTAAAACCCGCTGCGGACGCACAGTAAAATTTAAACTCCCCGCTAGGATATTAATTTCAATTTTTAATGGATCATTATTCAGCGAGCGCAGCGCGCCCCTGCAGGCGCGGGGGGGGGGCGAGGGGGGGGCGGTTTAAAGCAGGCGTCGGGACGCGGGGCCCCGCTCTCGGTTGGCCAATTGGCGAGGCGCCGCGACGGCGGCGGAGGCGGGGGCGGGGGCGCACGCCGAGGAGGAGGCGGAGACGACGGCGGAGAGCCGGGCAGCGCGAGCGAACGTTCATGGAGGGCAAATACGAAAACGGACGGCACGCAGAATTGCTTTCTCCGAATAGGACTTCGTTGCCAGTAGAGCCAGTTGCTCTTTGAGAAGTGACGTACACATACGCGGGAAGGGGAATAGCTGTCATTATAGAACTCTACTAGCTAAAGGAGCACGCTATGCTCCGATTTTTTATTACTATCGTTAGACAGGAAGATGAATGAAATCTATATATAGTGAAGGATGAAAGTAATTTTATTGACACCCCCTTGCTCTCCGCCTCACCTGCCCACCCCACCCTGTAACTGCTACTCCTCTCGCAGCGGGAGCGGTGGCTCAATGCATCAATTGATGACACTGCAGTACCTCTGACCGGGAGCTACGTCGAACTCAGTCGCTGTTTGGAGGAGAATTCTAGAGGCCGGCTGCTCTGATCGGTAGTTTTCCGTGGTTTCTCTGATAAACACTATGCGAATGCCGGAGCAGTAACTTAACTAACGGGCCCCGAACGCGCGATCTTTCCTTCCTCTTCTTTGTCCTACCCTCATCCCTTACACACACACTTACACTAACATACACTTCACTACCACACATGCCGAAAGATCGGTCGGGGGCTTACACCTTGTCCCGGTTGGGCGGTGCCCCGCTGGTGGGAGATACCTCATAAGAAAAAAAACCGCTAGTTGACGGTAGGTCAGCGCAGGATCTTGCCATCCAGTGGGGGAAGATAACCGCTACTTTCCGATGAAAACATGCACTACACTTACGGAATTAATAACCTCATTAGGTGACGCGCCAGGAATCACTATCACTCAATTAATCCTCCTCCCGCTCGCCCTGCCCCGCCCATGCTCTCCCCGCCCCGTTGACTGACCCGCAATCCCCTAATGCCTAGATGTATTGCAGATTCCTTTATCTACAATAAAGTAGTGGTGCTAAAACAGCACGTAACTTTTATCGCCGGTATTTTCACGCAAAATTACGCAAAAAGTACTCAAGTTTTCGAAAAATTGTACCCGACCTTATTTCAAAATCTATCTTTAAGGAATGATTTCATTAAGGAAAAAACATCTCTATCCTAATATTTTAGTTGTAGGAAGACTCCGAAAACATGTTGAATTTTGAAAATTTTCGAAAAATCAGGGTTTCAGCCAACAAGAGACTTGCACCATTCTCTTAAACGTCCAACAACAAAATTTAGCAAAACACGATCTAGCCATGTTTTGAACATTTTGAAAATAACAGACACTACACCAAAAAGATACGGCACTTGACGATCGCACTTCCATTTTATGCAAGCACGTACTGTTGCATGTTACACAACTTTAAGAACTATTGTCGACTGGGAAGGATCTGAGTTAAGATTGAACAAATACTTCATTGCCATTTGATTAAAGAAAGGTTAAATCAATACGTGTTTTTAAAGGTGTGCAAAAACGAAAGTTATATGAAGTGTATTCACGTGAACCTAATTTGCATCTTAAACTTCAGACAAATCTATATTTATCAGTAACTCCTTCATCAATAATTCACAAAAAATCGTTATGCTCTGAGAGGCACATGTTTTATGCACAACAGGCATCACACTTTTCACACTCGCTAACTCGATAATCGTTATTGTCGAATCGACCTTGTCGCCCTTTAGCACGCGGAGGGAACGAGTCAAGATTTCGTTCACATCCCGCTTGCGTCTGACGAAGAGGCCATCTCGTCTATTCCCTTTAAGCAGCGGAGGGGGGAGGGGACCGCGTGCCATCAGAGATGGTTTCGCGCACGCATCCGCAGTTGCTGTGAGCGCAGATAATTTAAGGTTCTATGGCTCCCTATTGTTATGTAAATTTGCTTTCACAAAGGATTAATGAATGCACATTGCTTTGTAAAGTATGAACGAATAAACCAATAAAGTGTTCTTACGAAATGTGGGCGATGAAAAAATTTACTAATGTCGCACAGACCTCCGGAGTAGGCGCGGCTCGTCATTAAAGACTGTAAGGCGGAGCCTCTCCTGCAGAAATCGCCGCTCAAAAGAAATTTAAAAACTTATTTATTTATTAATAATGGCTTTCTGAGATGCATTATGTAAGAGTCATATCAAAATGTTTGTTTTTGAGCTCGATAACGGTCGTCTGTAACGCATTCGAAGTTGTTGACAGGGAAGAGAAAAGCATGAGGCTCCCACTTCATTCCGCCTTAGTCCTGTGTAAAACGAGGAGACGTGACTTCATGCGTTCACTTCGCGGGCATACCGGCGGACGAAGGCTGCAGCCATGCAGCCTTCAAGGGTGGGGCCTAAGGTCTCAAGAAGGGCGTGCCCACTAAATAGCATTTCTATGCAGCTCAGCGAATAGCATTGAGAATCAACTAGTTTTCTAAATTTGCGATAGGAGCGCTACTCCCTTATGCCTGTATCGGAAGAGATTATGTTTAGAAATATAATGCATGCAATGCAATGCAATATAATGCAATGCATTTGCAGCCTTCCATATTTAGAAAACCACGAGCCGCGACTGGAGAGAAAATTTACTGAACAGTAGAATGTTTATTGCGTGCGTAACCGAATTATAAGAGAGTGAAACAAAGAGGAGGAAGACAAATATACGATCGCAATTGGGCGTAGACGGAATGAATATAAGGCAACGTCGAGGATAGGTCAAGAAATTAGCGTCCAAAAGAGAACAAAAATATCGAAAGGAGAGCGAGAACGTTCACCAAGGAGCTGGGCGAAGCAAACAAAAAGGGGCACGAAGATGTGAAAACAGGAAAGAAATGACTAAAGGATTTGACAATACGCAAGTCACAGGTGAATACCGAGCGGACACGTACTAAATGGAGTAATGACGGCTGGCCACGTTCACGAAACACCGACTATTACAGAACCATCCAGAGCGTCTTGGGAGAGTCAGTCGGTGATGTCGAGTCGAGCGCACAGGCACGGTTGTCGGTTGAAGAGCTGAGCTGGCAGGCGCTGGGCGAACACGACGGCAAGAGGAGAATGGACCGAACAACCGCATTGGAGTGGCTCTTCGCGATCTTGCTAGTACTGCTAGTGGACAGAAGTCTCAAGCGAATGAGCCCATGGTCCAGAAGGTGTAGAGTGGACCAAGGAAGTCGAGGGAGCAGGAAGCGGGGACGCCAGCGAGCGATCACACCGGGGGTACGTCGCGGGGGGTAGGGGGGACGCGAAGAGCGAGGACGCCATGGAGCGGGGTCGCGAGCGAGCGGGCACGCGAAGAAGAGTCGCAGGTGGGAGCAGGAGTCGCGGGTGCGAGCGGGGACGCGAGTGAGGGGACGCGAGCGAGCGAGCACGCGGGAGAGCGAGTCGCGGGAGGGAGCGGGGACGCGAGTGAGGGGACGCGAGCGAGCGAGCACGCGGGAGAGCGAGTCGCGGATGGGAGCGGGGACGCTAGCGAGGGGACGGGGACGAGCGAGCACGCGGGAGAGCGAGTCGCGGGAGGGAGCGGGGACGCGAGTGAGGGGACGCAACCGAGCGAGCACGCGGGAGAGCGAGTCGCGAGTGGGAGCGGGGACGCTAGCGAGGGGACGGGGACGAGCGAGCACGCGGGAGAGCGAGTCGCGGGTGGAGCGGGGACGCGGGGAGTGTCGACCCGACAAGTCGGAACGCGGTAGACGCGTGAGCGAGAGGACGTGGGGAAGCGGGGACTCGAGCAAGGGGCGAGAAGGGAGAGGGGATGCAGGCGATACGGGCTCTGAGGGTGCACCCACTCAGAAGATCGGGAACGCGCTGGAGCGAGGGCCCGGTCGAGCGGGATTGTGGGCAGCCGAGATAGCAGAGACGAGGGCACGCGGGATTGAGGGCAGCTGAGGGGCCAGGAACGAGAGAACACGGAGGCACGGGCGTGGGCGTCCAAACGCCGCCGGGCGGGCGATGTAGGGATGGCGAAAAAATCGATATTTTTCTTTCGATGTTTTCTTCACATCGATATTTTGTTGCAAAATCATCGATTTTTTTAAATGTTAATTTTTTAAAAATTATTTGAAATTAAGGGTTTTAAGCACGTTGTAGAGTTGCAGCAATCCACAGCAATATCATTGTTTTGCGTCATCTTCTTTATCACGCTGCACATTTCGCCTGTGCTATATGAGGAAGATCGGAAGCTGCTTCTGTTATGAATGTATGTTATCGCCAGGCGTGTCATTGTTTGAATCTATAGTAAAGCACGAAATTGATAGCGAAACACGATGTTCTTTGTTGTTAATTTTATTCGTTACATTCGATAATAATTTCATCAAACAATAAAATATATCCCTTTTAAGTACTGTAATTAAATATAGATAAGAAAATAGCGTGTTTATTAGTCTATAATAAAAATAACCATGTTTTTTGTCGATTGACATGGAAAGCCCTTTAGCACTGAATCGAAACATCGCTGTATGGAAGTTTTAGTGAAATGTGCCATGAGTCGGGCGATGGCCCCGAGGAGGGCAGCAGCGGGCGGGAGGCAATGGTTCCGCGCTTCGGACGCAGGTCTCGTCGGCCGCCTGCGCCGCCTGGGCCGGCGCCGGAAAGCACGCCCACGCGCCCCACCGGAAGACGACGCAGCGGGGCGAGGGGGCGGGGCCGGCGAAGGACCGCCGACACGGCCAGAAAGACGCGAAGTGCCCGGGAGAGGAAGAGAGATCGAGGGCGGCCCTGGTGGTAAAGTGGATCTGCGCCGACTTCGCGGAGGGGAGATGGCGACGAGAGAAGATCACACTCGAGTTCCCTCGCCTCTTGTTCGTTCCAATGTCGTTTAAAGGAAGAGTTGTCCAATGGGCTTCCCGTTTTCTGTAATGCGAAGTTCTTACTATTTCACGATTCTTTCTTTATGGTAATGAATCTTATATTTACACATCTTGAAGAGATAGAAATGAAGAGGAAGGAGTAAATATCGTACCCTGCGCGATAGGACAAACACGAGACGTACGAAACGTCACGACACCAAAGTACGTTTCCAACCCAATAGCATTATCTACCCCAGTCCTGTCGCTATTGCTTATGCCTGAAAACATCCAGCATCAGCAGGATGGGCGAATTGAGTTTTGGCCTGCACGGCACTAGAGGTAGCAGTGCTCTACCAGCGTCTTTCTCACATTCGTGAAACCAAGACGTAGTGTTTAGGGATGGAACTAAAACATGGATGTTTCTAAAACATCGATATTTTCGAGTAGAAACATCGATATATTAACATCGATCGCCTTTTCGCCGACCATTAAAAGCATACAAACAGACACTATGACACACCTGGGTATAAACCAATGTCCATCAGATAAAAGCACTGCTGCATCAATAGCAAAGAGCACATCTCCGCGGCCGCAGCATCCGGCAGGAGCGAAGGCAAGAGACCGAGTCCTAAATAAACTGGTGGAGGGATGAAAACGTCTCAATACGGGCCGCTCATCAAAAGAAGTTTCCAGTTAAAGAATGTTAGCTTCAACAAATGTGAATACCTGAAGTACCGTTGGGTAGAGTAGAATGTAACGAGAGTTCTCGTTGATACCAGTACGAATACAGTACCACATACGAAAATTCTGAGACGAATCGTAAACGAATATCACAAAAAGTATAATACAAATCTCAACTCTCGAAAGATGTAGGAGATAGAGTCAAAATATTAAAATTGATAGGCGCGAGGAAATTGGGGGAAAAACCCACACAGGCCCCACCGCTTTTCTCCTTCAGCAACGGCGTCCGTTACTTCGATATTTCGCATAGATTCGTGACCTATTTTCCACTTACACGTGTCATGGATTTGAATGATTGATTGATTTTTTTCGTGTTTCCGGGCACGTCAACTGCTTTGGTCATTAGTCCCGTTATTGTAGTGCATGCTTTTTCTCGTGAGACGGCAGTGATCTTCCCCCGCTGGATGGCGAGATCCTTCGCCGACCTACCGTCGGCTAGTGGGGTTTCCCCCAACCAGGACTCTCCCACCATGGAGGCAGCGCCTCAGCCGGGACAAGCTCTAAGCTCCCGACCGGTCTCCCGGAATATGTGGAAGTGTAGTGCATGTTAGTGTAAGTGTGAGTGTAAGGGGAGAGGATAGGACAAGGAAGAGGAAGGACAGATCGCGCGCGGTCCGTGACCCGTTTGGTAGGGTATTGCTCCGGCATTCGCCTGTTGTTGATCGGAGAAACCACGGAAAACTACCGATCAGAACCACGGAAAACTACCGATCAGCTGGCCGCTAGAATTCTCCTCCAGACAGGACTCGAACCTAGGACCTCCCGGACAGAGATCAATCAAGCTAACGTGCAGCATTACGGGACCAATGACAGGAAGCATCGGGTATTACAAAGCAACGGACAACCGATCTATACTCCAGTTGCGAAAACCTGATGGACCGTCCTCACGAAACGTTCCCGTCCCCTCACTTTTCCCACATCGCTAACGCATTCAACGCGACAGGATGGGCGAGCGCGCGGCCGGCGGCGCTAAACGGCGGGGGCGTGTGCGGAGCGCAGGCGCGGGGTAGCGTGACCGGGATAATAGGAAGGGGATAAAGCCAAGGCCGGCGCGCTGGGGGCGGGGCCACAGGCCGGAGGGCAGAGGGCAGCGTGACCTTGCGATAGATACAGGGTGGTCGGTGGGAAGGCGCGAGGGGGGGAGTGGAAGTGCGAAGGCGGCGGCGTGGATGGGCGCTCTAGCGGCGGCGAGACGATGCGCGAGAAAGAAAGAAAAAAAGGAGACAGCAAATGAAAGAGAAGATGAAAGAGAGAAAAGAGAGAAGAGAAGAAAGAAAATGTAAGAAATAGGAGTGAAAGATAGAAAAGAGGATAGAGAGAGAGAGAGGAAGAAAGAAAAAGGGGACGGAGATTGTGGGATTTTGCACACAGCGATACCACGTTGGAATGAATGACAAGCACAGACATCCTGCATCACCGTGCAGATTTACACGGTAACACACGTGTGCCAAGCAATGATAAGACCGATGTTGAGCTACGCCTGTCCAATTAGTGGTAAACTGCAAAATCTCGCATTCGTGAATATATGATTTATATTCATTGATCAGCTTCATTTCAAACTTAACATACCTTCCATTAATAACTTCCATATCCTTTATTCGGTCCAAACTTTTGCAGTAAATTATTCCTAATACAATTCATAATGAACTCCATTTTTCGTATTTATAATTTAAAAATCCGGTTGAATTTTCGATTGGTATGGCTTTATTGGTACAGTCCGTTAATTTTTTGTTTTATAAAGCCTTAGTAATACGGATTTCCATACGCGCGTGCAACACAAGGGGGCCACCAACTACATTTCTAGGCCTTCTCTTCCATTAGACTTCTTTTATTTAAATGTGACATTTTTATGACAAATAAATTAAAAACACAATGAAAATTAAAATACTATAAATTTAATGATAAATTAACTGATAGAATTGAATTCATGTTGAACCATTTAGATTTGAAAGTTTCTTTTTATTTATTTATTTATTTATTTATTTACGTCAAAAAACAGTTAAAAACTGCGTATGACGGGCTATGGGGAAAAGTGAATTGTGTGCACATTTTCAAAATTCTGTGATCCCTACACTAAGTCATATACTACTTAAATTTTGAATTTTGAAAGGGAGAAAAAAAACAAAAAAACTCCCATGTAATAAAATCTATTTTCAAGGATAAATAAGCAATAAATTTTGAATTTTGAAAGGGAGAAAAAAAACAAAAAAACTCCCATGTAATAATTCAAAATCAAAATCTTTCACTTTTCAATCATCAAAACTTTTCAAAATCTTGTGTATGAAATCCGCTAATTGTCAGCTTAAAAGGTAGATTATATTGAATTCTTAATATTTACGGTAATAAAATTATTTATTACGTAGTGCCACAGAACCCCTTTCTTGATTTTCTCTTTGCCCCCTGTCCTCCTTTTTGCTTGATTTTTTTTAGATGAGTTACAATAAAATAGGACGATAAGGAGAGATTTTAAATTAGCATTGAGCCATCGACCACTTCGCAAAAAAAAAAAATTTTTTTCGTACGTCTCATATTGTCGCCACGTTTACCAATCGGGTTAAATCCAACAAATAGGTCAGTCAAAGCTAAAAATAATAGACATGAAGAACCCGGTGCAAGGCAGCAAGTGACCTAGAACGGTTAATAAACAGAGACAAAGGGAAGAAGGCGGCGGCGAGGTCTGCGATAAAGGGGAGCGGCGGAGACGTCTGGCGCAGCGGCACGGAAGGGCGGCAGCGGGGGCGGGGGCGGGGGCGCTCGGCGGCGGCCGAGGGCAGCAGGGATCGACGGGGCAGTGGGGGCAGAAGGCTCGGGGGCCGCGGGAAGGGGAGGAGGGAGGAAATAGGTTGTCGGACGCGGAGGTGACTATGGAAATTGGGGAGGGAAAGCAGGGAGGGAATGCAGTCCGAAAGGGCGTGGCGAAGGAAGGCGGTAACAGGGGCGGCGGAGGTGGGATTGAAAGCAGCACAAGAGGTGAAAGAGGGCAGAATGCGGTGGTTGAGACGGCGGGAGTGGAGGAACTAGGGAAAGGATGGAGGGAATGAGGGCGATGACGAATAGATGGTGGTAAGGACCATGAAGTTGGCGAAGGTAGGGCGGCGCGAGATCGGCGAGGGCGGCGCGGGAAGCGAGAGAGGTGAGGATCGCGAGGGCGGTGGATACTGTGAGGACGGCGTGGATGACGACTAGAGTTGAGAGTGGAAGGACATCGTGGGCTGGAAAAACGTCGATGGCAGTGAAAACAAAGGCGGGGATTGAACGGGCAGCAAGAGTGGAGCCGGTGAGGACGGCGAGGTGGGACGGCGAAGAGGACGCGGGGCGACGGGGCTGGGGACGCAGCGCGCGCTCGCCTGCGGGGGCGGCCCTCGGCCGGCTGAGCATGTGGACAGCGCACGAGCGGCGCGGTCGATAGCGCGGCTGCGACGCAGCGGAGTCGCCACCCCCACCCCCGCCCCCCGCCGCGCTCCGAGGAGTGGAGCCGCACCGCGCCGCGTCCGCCCACGCGCCGCGCGCGACCTCTCCGACCGCAGCCACATCGCGCCCCCGCCTCCGCCCCTCACTTCACCTCCGCCCCCGACTTCGCCTCCTCCCCCGACTTCGCTTCCGCCCCCGACTTCACCTCCGCCTCTGCCCCTGCCTCCGCCCCCGCCGCCGACCCCGCCGCCGACCCCGCCGCCGACCCCGCCGCAGACCCCGCCGCAGACCCCACCCTCACCTCCGCCCCCCACTTCGGCTCCTCCCCGACTTCACCTCCACCCCCGACTACGCCTCCGTTCCCGACTTCGCCTCCGTCTCCAACTTCGCCTCTGCCTCTGCCCCTACCTCCGCCCCCGCCGCCCACCCCACCCTCACCTCCGCCCCCGACTTCGCCTCCGCCCCCGACTTCGCCTCCGCCTTTGCCCCTGCCTCCGCCCCCGCCTTCGACCCCGAAAGAATCCGTCCAGCACACACGCAGCGGCGAGGCCGCAAACGCGAAGCGCACAACGCCTTCATTCCTTGGCACGGCGCAGTGCGGCGGGCTGGATGTAGTACCTCAATGGACACAGGATCATCGTCCAGTGCATTATCGCCCAGCGCCCTCGTTGGGGGACACCCATCACTCGGAACATTCAATTTGCCTCGTTGCGTGACTTTGTGCATTTTCCATCCTCAATAGACATTCCATAAAACCAAGTTTTTGAAAGGTTTGAAAAGTAGATGTTGAATTAGCCGACATTGCTATAGCACTTCTTCCCATAGAATGCCTCACACAGTTTTAACTGTTTTTTTTGTTGTGTAAAATGAAAAATAAACACTGTACGCTTCTCGCCAGGGCGCATTCAAGACGCAACGGTTGGATTCTTCTTCTGGAACTGTGCTTAGCGGGTATACCGAAGTCCGAGGGAGGGACCGGTGAAAAGCAAGTGCAAACCGTAGTTGGAACAGAAGCTGACAAGGCATATGAAGCCAAGATTTCTACCTCCATGTTTCTATAGTGGCCGATTTCATTAGGTCTTTGTTAAACCTCCTGCCTTATAATACTGATCTTCTTAACAGTGGTAAACACATTTCTTACGCCACGAGCCCCGTTGAGAAGGACGTTCGCCAATTAATTAAAAAGATTCATTTTATAAGGCAGGGGGTGTGAAAATGAACGAATGTCTTCTGTCACAATAGAAAAATCGAAGTTTAATCTGTTTAATTCTGCAGCATAACAATTCGACAATACAAGTTGCAAACAGATGCTCCTGGATAAGTACAACAATGGTCCTGCAGAACGAGGCAATGTCCGGACCCGATTAGGGGTTTTATTAATGGGCTATGAAAACCAAGGACTCTGAAATATATTGCTACATAACGGTGAATTTAATTTGATTAGCGCCCCCTAACAAATGGTTGATTGATTTATTTTTTGGCTCGTCAATTGCTAGGGACGTTCTCCTCCCCCAGATGGTAAAATCCGGCGCCGACCAATACGTCGGCCTGCAGAAGATATCCCCTGCAATGTATCTAGAGAATATGCATCTGAATCTGGAGAATGAAGTGAATTCGGAAATATTACTTCAAATGTTAATTGAATTCTAACTGAATGCTAATTGATAAAATAACAGAACCAATACCTTTCGGTCGGGATAACTCTCACTGTACCGGTCGCAGCTTTCCTCTCACGGCTGAAAAACGATGGAATCTATGAAGTGTTACATGGGCAACCAGTACTACTGAATTCAAGAAATTGCTTTGGATGAAGTTTCTTATCCTGCCTTCCACTCCCATCCGTTCTTTTCTTTTCCGTTTCTCCTCCACCTCCTTTTTGATCCCTTCTTCTCGCTTCCTCTTTTTCGGTTATCTTGCTTTCTCTTCCACGCACGTTCTACTCTTTCTACCGCTCGCTACTCCTTCTCTCCCCTCGCTCCGTCCCAGTGGAGCGCAGCTATTCCTGGCGAGGCCCACGCGCCCGCTCACGTGCTACGCTCCACCTCCGCGGCTGCACGTGAGCGCGCCCGCGCCGCCCCGCCCCGCCCCGCCCTGCCCCGCCCCGCCCCGCCTCGGCGCTCGCGCCCCCATCAATCTCCACCGCCCTGCCTCCAATGGTTCACCGCTTAATTTTAGCTTCGGAATGCTCCCCGACTTCGCAAACGCCCCTTCCCGTGCATAATGTGCTCTAAATTCATCATCGGTAAGGGGCCGGTGGAGAATCTTGCGTGAGGTGGGGGGGAGGAATAGGTTGCGGAAAATGTATTTGAAGAAAGTAAGGGCCCAGTCGACCACAATGACGTCCAGATAATATTCATTTTATTGTCCTAAATACTTAATGTATAATTACACATTTATTACCGCCATATTACAAATTTACTTATTTACAAGAATATGTATTTCTCGGAAAAGTAACAATAATTTGTGAGATTGACGACAAGTCTTATATCAACCTCTCAGCGTATTCTGTTTCTATACAATTTCTAACTGTTTCTATACAATTAGAGACTATACTGAGCATCACAAGAAAAGTAACATTAATTTTAACAATGATACATAATGCATTATTTACCATTTGGACTGTATAAATGTGTATAAACAACCTGTAACAAGTATTGTACTACAGCCTCCGGGTCAATGACCCCCATCTCGATCAGGTTTTTCGTCCAGTTTCCCTGATCCATTGAGCAAATGCTGAGATGGCCCCTTGTTTTGCTTCTGGACATAAATGTAACTTCATTTTCTGTGCACGTCTTACAGAATTATGTGGGAAATAGAATTATTCAAATTATCGTTTCCATGTTGTCGCGGCAGGAAGCATTATTCCGAAGGACAACATGGATAAGAGCCAAAATTTATTGCTTATTTATCCTTGAAAATAGATTTTATTACATGGGAGGGTTGTTGTTTTTTTTTAAATTTAAGTAGTATGTGACTTAGTGTAGGGATCACAGAATTTTGAAAATGTGCACACAATTCATTTTTCCCTATAGCACGTCATACGCAGTTTGAACTGTTTTTTGACGTTAAATAAATAAATAAATAAATTCATCTGTGGTATAGGGCCTTCCAACCGCTGGGGTCCATGAGCGATATAATGTGTATGTGATAGCGATAATGATAATAAGGTGAATGATAAGAAACTGCAATACGAGGTATGGAAATCGGGAAAACCCCGAGAAAACCTGCCAAGAGCGCCATTTCTCCACCATAAACACAACCATTTCACCGGTCATTTCACATGGTTGGACAGAGAGTCGAATCCAGACCGCAGCGGCGGAATATGTAAGCCTTAGCCACTATCCCACGAGCTCGCTCTCTCTCTGTATATATATATATATATATATATATATATATATATATATATATATATATATATATATATAATGACACGCTTTCTATAGTACTTAGACAACAAAATTGTGAAAATGTTACGTTATGAATGTATTGCATTATATAGTGCGTTAATGTATCTAAAAGCTCGTGCAGTGCCTTTCTTCAGTTAAGTTTAATCAGTAGGTTGAAATAATCACTCCGAACAATTTCGTTCCGAAACGTCATAATTTTGCACCTTGAAGAAATTATGAAATCAAGCAGGGCAGAAATATCTCGATGAAATTGCGTCTGTGTGGTTTGGTGGATAACAGGTTATTCCTGGGGTCATTCGATCGAACTACTACATTTCGTGGCCACATCCTGCTGATTATCTCAGGCCTCTTTAAAATAACGTCCGTTGAGAAAGAACAAATTTGACGACTCTTCCCATTGAACGCCGCTCCACGGCCTTTTCAATACTTAGTAGACTTAGCCTCGGCTGCAAAAAATTGCTGAAGCGAATGCAAACATCGTGTCTTAAGGAACCGATGAATAGCTGTAAGGGGCTGTAAAGGAATATCCTCACAGAGTCTTGGTTCGCCACGAAAAAACTTGACGCGGTGCCCATTGAGGAGGGAGTCCGAAGCCCCGCTCTTTCTACGTCAGCGTACCCCAATCACCAAAGCCGAGCCTTTACTTGGAATTGCCGATGGCGTGAAATCTGTGCTCCTGTGTGGAGATTCTGGCGACGGCTACGGGGCTCCTAAAGGATGTACTGTAACGGCCGATCAGGGGTCTCAAGAAACTGCTTGGAAAACCATAAACAACAGCCCTTCGAGAAGGAAGCGATTGGCAGCGGGCGGCGTCGGAATAGGAAAACTCCCACGAAGTGCATGCCGAAACCACTCGGCCAGGAGTAATGGAGGAAATGTGCAACACAGGAAAAGGGAGGAAGAGGTTCCAGAGAATCATACCTCATTCCGCGCGCACCTGTACAAGCAAGTGACTGTTCGAAATATACGTTCGCAAAATTTAGCCCTTTAAAACACTTCTTTTTCAAATTTGTCCATAAGACCACATCCTGATTTGAATGTCTTATTGTAACACCCGCCCAACACACTTCCTGACTTAAATGAGAGTAACTCACTAAAATTAGAGTGAAATTTCATAAATATTGATGTAATATTTATGGAATATATAATAGTATTTTCGTCAGATATTTCAATTTCTTACATAAGATATTTTGGTTTCATTTCAAAATACTATTCTATACTTTTAGTAATTCTGTAGATATAATAATTACAAAAATGTGAAAACGTGTATTTTTCAATCGTCCCCTTCCTTCACGTTCGTCCCGATTGTGGGGAGTCCTCTCAGTCAAAAGCGAACGTATTTTTTGAAAGGCCTCCAGTCGACCTCCGCGCGTGCGGGGGCGGGGCGCCCGTACAAGCGGCCACTCCCCCCCCCCGGCCGCCCCCGCGCCGCCCCTCACTCCTCGCGCACGCGAGGGGGCAGAGAGGAAGCGACAGGGGTTGGAACTTTCTCCCCAAAGGATTATCCTACAAGAAAATCCCCTCTTTAAGAAGCAATGCAATCGGGTTTGGGTTGAAAAATCGAATTTCCTTTTCTCTCATCCTTATATAAACTATTTGTTATAGCACATAATAAAATATAGAACAAAAATACATAAAATATCGCCTTTGTTAAAAATTATGTATGTTAAATGTTTATTTCTATGGGGAGGGGCACATTTACTGTATTGATCTCAACAATTAACACCTACTTTTCCAATAGTGACAAATTTTCATACTCGAATATCTTGTTGAAAATTAATTTCTTGTATTTAGAAGCTTCAAATATTCCGGATTTATTCGTTTGTATTATTTCATATAGCTTTCAGAACTATCAAGACATTAATATTGAATGAATAGTCGATTCCGTTACACCTTAAAAGCTCTGTACACGAACAAGCCGTGGTCGCAAGCCTTGCTTTCACGTTATACATCACTCGCTGTCGCATTCCTCCCAGTTTGGCGAACAATGAGGCAGGACGAACACATTTACAACCAACAATTGGTAGGATCTACAACTCAGGCTTGCCTGTTGCCTAACTTAAACATACAAAAAGTGGCAAATATGAGAATGGACAAATTCTAAATGGCTGAACGCTAAAAATAGAACTTCTTACCAACTGAGAAAACTTTATTTACATAATTATTTTCAGAAATTTTATTGTAGTATAGTATTATCGTAGTATAAGAGATCTGGCCCCGACCTACCGTCGGCCAGGCTGGTTTTCCCTTAGTATCTCTAACCAGCGGGGCACCGTCCCAGCCGGGACAAGCTCTAAGCTCCCGACCGCTCTCCCGTCATGCGTGGTAGTGTAATACACGTAAGTATAAGTGTATATAAGGGGTGAAGATAGGATAAGGAAGGGGATGGTAAGGTTGCGCGAGGTCCGTGGCGCGTTTGTTAGGGTACTGCTCCGGCATCCGTCTGGTATTGATCGGAGAAGCACCGGAAACCTAGGGATCAGAGCAGCCGGCCGACCAATTTTCCTCCAGACAGCACCAGAACTCGACCTAGCTGACTGGCTAGTATCGAAAATCCCGCCAACGTCGGGACTCGACCCCGAGCACCTCCAGGCCAGTGGCACTGCAGTGACATCAATTGATGCCCTGAGCCACTTGTCCGGTGCAGCTGCGGCGAAAAAACCGCGCCGGTCCCAGAGGAGAGCCTTGGGACGGCAACTCCTTCTTCCTCGGAAGTGCAACACGGCGCCCCTGCGCGATCCACGTGCGGCGGAACCCCAGCTCCCGCCTGCCCCCGTCCCAGCCCCGCCGCGTCTCCCCAGGGGGCGTGGCATGCGCGGCGGCGGAGGAGGCGGCCGGGGCGAGGGGCGGGCTGATGACCGTGGGAGACGGCGCGCGTGTCAATGCGTGGGTGGACGGAGCGCGGGGGCGGGGGCGGCGGCGACCGGCACGGAGGGAGCGACTTCGGGCGAGCGGGGTAAGGGTGCAGACGTCATCGCGGTGATCAAGGGGTACTCGGTTAGCTTCACAACCCCAACGCAAATACAGACAATGGTAATTTATATGAGAAATGAAGCGGGATCTACACACAATGGTGTTGCACTAACGCTACTACTAATATCGGTTGAGACACGGTATGACAATGATAAAGAACACGTAACCCGAGAAGGAATTAACTCACAAGAACTCTATTATCTATAACCTGAAAAAAACATTACAAGTGGATGAGACGCAATGCAGAAGAGGCGGAAAAGCAAAAAAGGTGTCAAGATCTTAACACTTGGCGTTTGAGTGGCGGGAAGATATTATAGCTATCCCGGCGTAAAAGCGGAAAATTATACTTTTGTACACATCTTAAAAGGCATAACGAGCATTACAATAATTACAAATACCGTATGTTACGCAAATGTTTGTTATGTGCGGTGTCTTATCTTGGAGAGAAAATAAAGGAATCTTCTGAAAGGCAGCCATTTCAAGAGAATGGACGTTCTTAATTGAAGTTCACTAAATTTTCAATGCTCCGTACTAACTGAATCATGAATAACTATATTCCGCAAATGTTCTGATTAAAATACACCTGTTTATTTGTTACGAGTTAAAATGCACATTAAAGCTATTATTTGCAGTTATATTGATTCCATTATTTTATAAAAAAAAAGAAGAACCAATATATGATAACATGTCAATATTTGTGTCACAGGCAAGTTGTCACAAATATTGACAGACGGTTATTTTTTCAATTAATGTTTTGCAAACAAATAGTCTTCTTTGATATATATTTTTGAGCATGACAAGCCTTTCTTTTTTTGATTGGGGTATTTTTCTTACCGTGTAGGCTATCCTCATTCCATTGTTATTAATCTATTACACAAATTAATTTAATAGATCAATACATTAATTTCCCATGTCTTGCCCAAACGTATATCCGAACCTTGTTCGAATTTTATCATTCCTTCTTTCATTTACACTTCATTCTCAAACACCCTGCCCGGTGAAATCTTAGAATAATGAAAAAGTTCAACTGCACCATCCTTAGAAGAAAAGTAACGCCCCCCCTGTTGTAGATTTACGACACGAGGGGGCTTCCGGATGTCGACTATCCGATGTTGGCCCAGTCAACGGCCATTTCCACTGCTCGCGAATTTCAAATTAAGTGGTCAAGCGGAAGAGGCTTTAATGGGCTGAGTCGGGCCACTTCAAACGAATGCAATTGCAATTCAATTCAATTCATCCCGTTCACCGGGGGACACGCGGCCAAGAGAGAGGTTGTGCCAACTCCATTGCAGCGAAAAGGCGGGTTGGGCCGGCCAACCGGCAACTTCAGCGGACGAGAGGGAGCGGTGCCGGGAGAGGCGAGAAGCCACCAGAGGTGCGGCAGGGCCGATTGGTAAGCGGATGGTAGAATTTCTGCACCGAAATTATGTACAGGTTTTGGAACTATTTTGTAAACTTTCAGTAAATGATCAATTGTCTTTTTTTAATCATTGAAAATTAGAAACTTCTTGGTTAATTGATTTTTTCATGTTTCCGGGCGCGTCAACTGCTTTGATCATTAGTCTTTGGTCGTTAGTGTAGTGCATGTTTTTTTTCTCGGGTGATGGCAGTGATCTTCCCCCGCTGGATGGCGAGATCCGGCGCCGACCTACCGTCGGCTAGTGGGGTTCCCCCTAACCAGGACTCTCCCACCAGCGGGGCACCGTCCCAGCCGGGACAAGCTCTAAGCTCCCGACCGGCGAATATGTGGAAGTGTAGTGCTTGTTAGTGTGTGTGTGTGTGTGTGTGTGTGTGTGAAGTGTAAGCGGAGAGGATAGGACAAGGAGTGGGAAGGACAGATCGCGCGCGGTCCGTGGCCCGTTTGTTAAGGTATTGCTCCGGCATTCGCCTGGTGTTGATCGGAGAAACCAAGGAAAACTACCGATGAGAGCAGCCGGCCGCTAGAATTCTCCTCCTGACAGCGACTGAATTCGACCTAGCTGGAAAGCTAGTGTCGCAAATCCTGCCGCCGTGGGGAGTGGGAACCTAAGACCTCCCGGTCAGAGGCGCTACTGTGACATCAGTTGATGCACTGAGCTACCGCTCCGGGTAGAAACTTCTTGGAGCATTTTCACCGCGGTGCTTGACGGTCAGAGCAACTGTTTCCATTAATGTTGGAATAATGGCATCGAAGAGAATTACCAAAAGCTGCTTGAGAACTCCCTTGGACATATGTGGTTTCGCTTTGATAACCTATAGTTTTTTATCATTTATTCCTTGCTTATCAGATATGAATACTAATTAAAATACTTTCAATCACAAAGTTTTTCAATTCCTTATTCATTATCTCTTAAGTCTGAAAGTGCACTACTACTCAAATAGATTTATTGGATTTTATTGTGTTAATTGCGAAGTACTGAAATTTTGTTTACATTGATGAGTATTCCGCTTAATAATTGAAATAATATTATACAAATGCAAGCAAAATATTGTTGTATTTGCGTGTTGAAGCACCACTACGATTTTTCTATAGTGGCCGATGATATTAGGTCTTTGTTGCACTTCCTGCCTTATAAAATGAATCTTTTTTACAATGGTGAACACATTTATGAGGCCACGAGCCCCGTTAAGAAGGACGTTCGCGAATGAATTAAAAATATTCATTTTTTAAGGCCAGATATGTAACAATGGCCTAATGGCCAGAGATGTAACAAGAAGAATCAGACATACTGGCTTGCCTCCGAGAGCCAAACGAACGTTCACAAGCCACGTAAGAAATCACATGTGTTTGTGTCCGTATGCACTATAGCCAGACGTACAAGTGCTCAATTTAATCAACATTCTTCTGTTCCTCCCGGGCAATCGTGTTGATACACCCTGTACATGCTGCCTTGGCGGGACGGGGCGGGACGAGGGGGCGGGGCGAGTCGAGGGGCGGGGCAGATCGGTCGGCGGGATAGCGCCCGGCGGCGGCTAGGGCAGAGCGGAGCGGGGAGGCCCGACAGCACCCCAGAGGGGCTCCCAGACGGGTGCACTCCGGGTAGATAGACAGCCGTCCGCGCCGCGGAAGGGGCGAGCGAGGGAGCGAGGGCGAGGGCGAGGGCGAGGACGGGAGGACTGTGCGATAGCCGCGCTCAGAGGGGGATGCCGACGGAGGCAGCGGAGGAGGCGGATCGACGAATCGAGAGCCCGTCTCGCGTGGTAGGAATTTGCTTCCGAGCTCGTAAACCAGACGCCGTACAATGGGCGGCGACGGCCACCGCCACGTCCGCGACCAGAGTGGCTCCCAGTGTGCAGACGCCCAGAAACCACGCCCACGTGACCGCATACGGCGCACTGCGTTCGGGTCATGCTCGAGGGTCGTCGCAGCGACCAGGGGCTTCCGAAAATTCATCACGAAGTTGTTTTTTCTCTCTTGAACAAAGGGTTTTCCAACGACTGGATGATTGGCTTTAATTGTTGCTCTTCGTCTAGTTCGAATCGCAACAGCTGTCACTGCACTCCGAACGCAAGTGGTGAAGGATGTGCGATTTGCGCCTCTCGCAAGTGTATCTTCGTGTATGAAGTTACATAAGTGTACATTGCTGATTGTAGTTCCGCAATTGGACCTCTGGCACACAAATTTGCCTCAGATACCGTTTAGAGAGACCTTACATTAAACGTAGCACAAGAAGTTGGTATTAGCCAAACTAATAGTACCCTTATATAGTTTTAAAAACAATAACCATTCGATCAGTACAGAACCTTTAGCTTAGTTGAACGCATCTGCCACGAAAGAAAACTATCCATTCTGTAAAACGTACTACAGTTATGGTACCCGGAAACATCAATCAGTGAACACAATCTTTTTATCACGAAAAATGAACGCGGTATTATGGTACTTGCAAGAATGCCCAGTCTTTTCACAGCGTTCGAAAGAATCATGCTTCCAAGGAACTTCAAGAAAACCGTTGTTTCGAGCAGCAGTTGGCACGTACTGAGTGGAAACAGTAACGGCAAAATTACGCGCTTGTGCAACGGAACGGGTCGGGAATTTTAATTCTTTTTCATTTGCACTCAGAGAAAATAATACAGACTAAGGCGGAAGTGAGCTTTTCTAGAAGATTCCTGGTGCACACCAGTGTCTAGATTCTCTTTTTAAATGTTTTCATCAGGTAGTGCTCTCTCGTACTAAAGACATCTTTCTAGTCGTAGAAAGCGATTCAATTTAATCGTAGGTACCGATTTTTAAAAATTGGCGAGAAATTATAGTATATACTTTCCTCAACTTTCATGCTTATTTCTTGTCGGTTGTTTAACCTTCTAATAGCCGGATGTGATTTTTGTCATATTGTTACCCGGGTGGGATGTCTCAGACCGCTAGAAAAAAAAATTGACCAATTGCAGGTTTAAAAATAAGTTTTTCTATTAAAACAGTAATAATTGTACATCTTATCTACATATTTGATGCATTCGGTTAGGGCAAGTAATATAATATATTTTAATGTTTTATTACACCTCTGTTTATATGATGCGAATGTTGTAATGCATGTTGTGAATTCGTGGTGTAATTTTGTAATTGTGTGTTGCTGTCTGCATGGTTATGCAACTCTTAATAGTCAGTTCTAGGAACTTCAGGTATCACACTCAAAAATGATAATAAACAAAAGATTGAAATTATACATTTAATTAGAAGCCGCAAGGAATTTTTTTAGGTTAAAAATTTAATGATTACTGACACATTCGCTACAATATTTGAGAGAGCTCACTGAATTGAATGCACTCTTGTCATAGAATTCTGATTTTCTTTCCGGTACTGTTTGGAGTCACATTTACAGAAGTTTTCGCGCTATTTGCGTTGCCGATGTTGAGATCTTCAAGGTCTCCATCCCAACCATCATAGTTACAATGATAACCGTCACTCATCCCTGAATCACTGTAATGATCACTGTCAATCACGGTTTCACTGTCGACATTAGTTCTCCGATGATCTTCCAGCCATTAACTAAAATTCCCTAAAATTTGCATCTCCCACATTCTCTGCTAAGAAGCGACGGTATTTCACAAATTCCCAGGTCTTTGAGACCGCTCGAAACTTTCTGACTAGGCTACCTCGGAAACAGAGGGGAATAAAATCACGTCCTATTGTGAAACGTGGCGACAAGCGAGGAAGGATTAGATGGAATGGCTACTCCTGAAAAAGTAAAGCGATGGAGGTCATGTGGTTCCCAGAAACGCTTGCGGTCTGTAAGACCGCACCCGGGTACTTGAAAAGCGGTTAAGAGTAGTCCAAAAAACATGGATCCTACGTTACAAATCCTATCTCAAATAACTTCGATTGCGGTGTAATTTCATGAAATACTCGATGGGGAAGATCCCACGTTACTGTCGTTACCACCACATTTTGGAAGGATTAGATAAGACACATGTCACTTAAGAACAAATACTACGTATACATGTATATTTGATCCTCTCTATTAAGGCTCCTTTCAGAAAAGTAGGAAACTGAGGGCCTAAGTATTTTTCATTGCAATAGTTTTATGAAATAAATAAACTATTTTGTAAATTAATTTGGAAGAGATGTGAGGGAAGGGGACGCTCCCATGCATATTTAGTGGGGCTTTTTTACACGGATGTACTCGGTTCTCTCAATATTCCGTAACAATATTAATCATTTTTTTCTTAAATTGCGGACAACAAAGATTATTAATTTCTAGTATTAAAATGTACGTTTTTATTACATCTTCATACAGTATTTTAATGTAGTATCGAGACTTGATTTAAATCCATCCTCAGTTCATAATGACACAAAATTACATGGTTACGATGTATTTTGTAACAGACAAAATTATTAAAACGTATACTATGCATTAATTTTAAATACTTTTATCTGATACCAAAAATATAATCTTGTCCTTTTGTATTATTATCGTCTGAAGATGGAATTTGTTAGTCTCTAAACGTCATTAAAAATATTGTATGAAGATCTAAATTTTTAATATTGGAAAAGCTTTATCTTTTTTTTTCAAATTTTATTTGTATTTGTCTTGAAAGTTATTTCAGCTATATATTGTCTCTGACCGTTTTCGAAAGAGAATTAAAGTTTTATTTTGCTTCTTTCTTATAAAATTGCATTTATTAAAATATTATTTATATTACAAACTTTTTGTAATAAAATTTTATAAGAAAGAAGCAACAAAAAAAAATTAATTGCCTTTACAAAACTGGCCAGAGACAATATATTTATCTTTGTTCCTCATTAAGGAAAAAATAATATTAATACTCAGTACTCCCTGATATCCGTCTCTCGAATCAAATATCAAACACATACTTCTCAAACAATCTCAAGGCCAGGACCTCAAGATTCACACAAGAATACAAACATTTCTGTCCATGATGTAGTTATTCACGTCATTTGGTTGATATTGAGCGTATAACGGACAAAAGTGAAGTTTTTAAACCAGACAAGATTGACAACGGAGTTCGTTATGTGGTATCGACTGCATGTAGTACAGTTCTTGAAATACCATCTTACATGAAAAATCATAAAAATATGAAATATCTTTGCTTTGAATGTTTTGCTTCCTCTTACGCCATATTTCTCTGCAACCAATTCAAGTATGTTTCGCTTGGTTTGAACTGTTAGAAGCTGTCACTGAAATCGTCAATTGTTACCGGTTGTTAGGAGTAACTTTTGATTCCTATTTGGTTGTATTTCTTTGATACTGTAACAGTCTGATATTACTGAAAATATTCTAATACACGACTCTCGGACAGAGGGGTAGGCACACAAACTCTACCATCGTCATTCCACGTGCATTTCCAGCTTATAAAAATATGTGCGATGGCCGTAAACTAATCAGCCACTTGCACGAATTTGAAATTGAGTTCGTAATTACTAACACAGAATTGTGTGCCTGATTGCTAAGAGACTCAACACAGCATTCGCTAAGACTATTTAATCCCAATTCAATAAGAGGATTCTCACATTCTGTTCCCCCTCCTCTTGGAAGCAAACATTAAATTTTCATTCATTGCCCCTAGAAAGAAACGCGTCCGATTTTGGGGGGAGCAGTACAATATTTCACCTCCTGTTCCATAAATCATGACTGACAAATCTCACTTCTTAGGTAAGAGAAAAAGGAAGCAGAGGAGAGGAAAGGGGGATGAGAAACGAGCAAGATGGCGGAGAGAGAAGAGTCACGCTGGGATAAACAGAGAAATAGCAGAAAGTAGATGGTGTCTGAGAAGAGAGGCATTTAGCAATCAGCACAAAATCAGCGAATCAACGAATAGCTTGCGAATCAAGTAAGAATTTCAGAACATGGAAGAACCACTTGACCGCGAAATTAATATTACTATTCAAATTAGCGCATATGCCAGCTCATTGCGTTGAGACTGCAGCCCAAATAAGTTTCTTTTAGAATACATTTTTAAAAGACAATGTTTTAAACGGACAATAATCACAAATATTCCAGAAATTTTTACAATTATTCTTTAATTAATCGAGATCGATTGAAGTGAATCCGGTTACATTAGCGACAAAAGAGCTGAGCTGTAGCAAGCCTTCGATGAGGGAACATCCGAGTAATTGAAATAATGTTTTTGTTCATAGAAAGAGAATGGATTTGCTCATGGTATACACAAATCAAGCTCCCAAGCTCTGCTCCTCAAGTCTAAACCTTTCCGAATACGTTTCTTTCAAAACTTGAAACAGAATAACAGATGAGGATTGGGGGAAGGAAATAGAGACAAAGACGAACGTAAGAGAGTCGAGAGATGAATGGAATAGTGACAGTGAAGTGGCAAAGAAAAAAAGGGAAAAAAAGAAACGTGAAGCGAGAGGAAAACACGAAAAATTAAGAAAGCTTTGGAGAAAAGAGTGAAAACGGAGTTAAATTGAGAAAAAGATTAATTAGAAACAAAGAGGAAAAACACGAAGAGCTGGAAAGAAGAGGGGGACACATGGAGCAAGGAGAATGAGAGGGTATTCAGATAGAGACAGCAAGTGAGAGCGAATCAGAGAGAACGAGGAGCGAGAATAAAGTACGAGGAGAAAGCAAGAGAGGGGAAGACGATGAGGAACGAGAGAAGGAGGCACGAAAGAAGAGGGAAAGGGAAGAGCGACGTTGAAGTGTGGAATGGCGATGGAGTCGAGAGGAGATGTGGTAAGAAGAAGAACTCGGGAGAGGTTGCGCATGGAGACGTGCGAAGAGGAGCTGTGGCGGTGGGCGGCGGTGGGCGGCGGTGGGCGGCGGTGGGCGGCGGTGGGCGGCGGTGGGCGGCGGTGGGCGGCGGCGGGAAGCGCCGAGGAGGGCGCGGCGTCGCCTGAGAGCGGATGACCGAGGCCACCGCGAACGACACGCGATTTCCGCATCGCAAGCACCGAAGGGCCACGGCGGGTTCTCAAGGGGCGGTGACGGAGATCGGCCGGGATTCACAGAGATAGCGCGGGTTCACCCACGGGTTTCGCAAGGCATCCGGAGCGCAACAGACGATCGGGAGACCCAACTCACAAAACGACGGACTATTTGCCGTTGAATGACACCTTTCCCACGAGGGCGACAAATCTGGATCACGCCACGTATTCACCGAATAAACCCTACGCTTCGTACTTTCATCATCAAGCTTCGGTGCTATGACGCGAAGTACAAACATCACTCCTATTCTCATTTTAATAAGTCTGCAGGAAGGTGAGACAGATGGGGGCTGTGGCAAGCGAGAAGCAAAAAAGCCACGGAGCGGGGCGGAGGGGGTGATGGACAGCAATATGCAAAGGCAGCGAGGGAAGGGACGGCGGCGGCTGGCAATATTCGGGCGGCGCAGCAGGGCCACGAGGAGGGGGAGCGGCGTAGGGCGTCAGAGGGGGAAGGGCGGCGGCGGCGGCGGCGGGAGGAAACGGAAGGTGTTGACGGCGGCGCGGCGCAGCGCGGAGCGGAGCGGCGAGCGGGCTGGGCTGCCAGGAAATGGCGGGCTGAACGAAGGGAGGCAGATTCCCCGAGGTGGCCAGGGGAATGGTCGAAGCGAACCAGGGGCGAGGGGTGCGTGCAGAAGGCGGCGGAAGGAGGTGAAAAAGAAAACGGAGACAGAAGAGAAAGAGCAAAGGTAGAAACCAAGAGGTATCAGGTGTGACGATGAAAGACGATCAGGGGAGGTTGCCACGTGGGAGAAAGATTAATTGATTGATTGATTGATTGATAGATTTTTTCGTGTTTTCGGGCGCGTCAACGGCTTTGGTCATTAGTCCCGTTAGTGTAGTGCATGTTTTTTTGCAGGAGATGGAAGTGATCTTTCCCCTCTGGATGGCGAGATCCGGCGCCGACTTACCGTCGGCTAGCGGGGTTTCCCTCTAACCAGGACTCTCCCACCAGCGGGGCACCGCCCCAGCCGGGACAAGCTGTAAGCTCTCGACCGGTCTCCAAGAAAACGTGGTAGTTAAGTGTATGTTAGTGTAAGTGTGTGTGTGTGTGTGTGTGTGTGTGTGTGTGTGTGTGTAAGGGGAGAGTATAGGACAAGGAAGAGGAATGACAGATCGCGCGAGGTCCGCAAGGTCAATAGTCCTGTAAGTGTAGTGCTTGTTTTTCCTCGAGAGGTGGCAGTGATCTCCCCCTGCTAGATGGTGAGATCCAGTGTCGACTTACTGTCGGTTTTTTCCTCAACCAGCTATCTCCCACCTACAGGGCACCTTGATCCAGACGGGACAAGATCTAAGACCCTGACCAGTCTCCCTGCATGTGTGGTAGAGAAGTTTATATTAGTGTGTGTGTGTGTGTATATGTGTATGTAAGCAAGAGATGAGGGTAGGACAAGGAAGACAAAGAAAAGATTGCGCGCGGTCCGTGGCCCGTTTGTTAGGGTACTGCTCTGGCATTCGTCTGGTGTTGATCGGAGAAACCACGGAAAACTAACGATCAGAGCAGCCGGACGCTAGAATTCTCCTCCAGACAGAGACTGAATTCGACCTAGCTGTAAAGTTAGTGTCGAAAATCCTGCCGCCGTGGGGAGTGTAACCTAGGACCTCCCGGTCAAAGGCGCTGCAGTGACATCACTTGATGCACTGAGCTACCGCTCCCTGTTGGGAGAAAGAACATTAGCTGGAAAACAACGAAAAGGCAAAGGAAGAAGAGGAAAATAAAAAGGGAGCAGCATAATGTAAGCCGGTACGAACGTGGTGAGATGGCTTGGAGGAAATTGCAGTATGGTCAGAATTTGTCAGGGTAAATGAGATGTCACGCGAATGGAGGCAAATATTTTTAGAAAGGGTAGCGGTGTCAGGATATGAAGATATAAGTATGTAGAAAAGAGAGGGGAGAGAATGTGAGGCATGAGCGTGGCAGTCGATGACAAGAACGTTAGACTGTGAACTGAGACATGTAAGAGTGAACGACAGTGGAACGATGGCTAGAACACTGCGATATTTACAAAGCTGCCTGGGACATTTCATCAGCTGTTACGGTCCCATCCAATCAAGACCTTACATGTCACTATATTGGCGTTCAACCTTCCGATTGGATGACACAGTAACAGCTGATTTTACTTGCAGGCAGCAGTGTAAAAAGCGCAGTATAGTGATAGATGGTGGGTCTCATTGCGTGACGATGAGTGACTGGGTGGCTCAGACTATGAATGGTTGTGTGAGGCAGTGGATGGAGGTGGTAAAAAGGCTGACGGTGAGCGGTAGTGAATTACGGGAAGCGCTCATGAACGACGTAAATGGATGACGCGGGCTTCATTGATTGATTTATTGATTAATGGCTCAGGGCGCGTCAACTGATAAGGTCAATAGTCCTGTAAGTGTAGTGCTTGTTTTTTCCTCGAGAGGTGGCAGTGATCTCCCCCTGCTAGATGGTGAGATCCAGTGTCGACTTACTGTCGGTTTTTTCCTCAACCAGCTATCTCCCACCTACAGGGCACCTTGATCCAGACGGGACAAGATCTAAGACCCTGACCAGTCTCCCTGCATGTGTGGTAGAGAAGTTTATATTAGTGTGTGTGTGTGTGTGTGTGTATGTGTATGTAAGCAAGAGATGAGGGTAGGACAAGGAAGACAAAGGAAAGATTGCGCGCGGTCCGTGGCCCGTTTGTTAGGGGACTGCTCCGGCCTTTGACCTGGTGCTGATCGAAGAAACCACGGAAAACTATCGATCAGAGCAGTTGGTCGCTAGAATTCTCCTCCAGACAGTGACAGAACTCGATCTAGCTAGTGTCGAATATCTTGCCGCACCGTCGGGACTCGTACCTAGGAGCTCTCGGTCAATGTATGACGGTGACGCTGAAGAAACGAGCGAGTGAAAATGCCACTGGTCAGCGGTCGTCAGAAGTAACTCAGATCAGGGGATATCGCCAGACTCGCCTGGCCAGGGGACAGAGAAGAGCGAAGGAATCCAGGAGACGTGTGAAGAACGGAGCTTGGCGAAAGAGGAGAGTGCCATACGATGTTCTACGACGCGGAGCGAGGGGAGGCAGGGCGAAGCGGGGCGAGACGAGACGAGGATTGATTGATTGATTTTTTCGTGTTTCCGGGCGCGTCAACTGCTTCGGTCATTAGTCCCGTTAGTGTAGTGCATTTTTTTCTCGGGAGATGGCGGTGAACTTCCCCCGCTGGATGGCGAGATCCGGCACCGACCTACCGTCGGCTACTGGGGTTTCCCCCTAACCAGGACTCTCCCACCAACGGGGCACCGCCCTAGTCGGGACAAGCTCTAAGCTCCCGACCGGTCTCCCAGAATATGTGGTAGTATAGTGCATGTTAGTGTAAGTGTGTGTGTGCAAGGGGAGAGGATACGACAAGGAAGAGGAAGGACAGATCCCGCGCGGTCCGTGGCCCGTTTGTTAGGGTACTGCTCCGGCATTCGCCTGGTGATGATCGGAGAAACCACGGAAAACTACCGATCAGAGCAGCCGGCCGCTAGAATTCTCCTCCAGACTGCAGCTGAATTCGGCCTAGCTGAATGGCTAGTGTCGAAAATCCTGCCGCCGTTAGGACTCGAACCTAGGACCTCCCGATTAGAGGCGCTGCAGTGACATACGAGACGAGGAGTAGAGGCAGGAGAAACGAAGGAGCGAGTCGAGGAATGGTGGAAAGAAGGCACGGGATTGGGAGATCGCGTGGAAGTCAGGGCGGGGCAGAAGTGCGGTGAGGCGAGGCGAGGCGAGATGAGACGGGGCGGGCCTGGGTACAGCAAGGCGAGGAGCAAGAGGTGGGATGAGATGAGATGGGCCACGGCGAGGGGAAGGGCAGGTGGCGGTTGGTCGAGGCGCTGTAGTGGCATAGGTGCATCCGAGGCGGAGCGGGTCATTTTGCGAGGTGGAGTGGGGTAGCCGGGACGACGCGAGGGCTGCCGGAGGGCGCACAGCTCAGACGAACGGGTGTGCGTGCCTGCGCTCGTCAAGACACTTGATCACGCTTGAAGACACGTCAGGGACTTGAAACAGACATGGTCAGAGACTTTATTAGATGATGATTTGGGGAATGTGAACTAGAGTCTTTAGTCCCGTTAGTGTAGTTAATATTTTATCCCTGGAGATAGCTGTGTCGCCAGTCTACACTTCGGCTTGCAGGCGAATTCTTCCTCCAGGTATCTGCACCCAGCGGGCTACCGCCACATAAGGGACAATCTCTAAACTCTCGACCGGTCTAGGAAATGGACTATTATATATCAGGACAAGAAATATGAAAAAAAGGATTGCGTGCGGTCTGTGGCGTTTGTTAGTGTACCGCTGTAGCCTTTGCGTAATACTGATCGGATAAATCCCGAAAACCTTCCGATCAGAATAGCCAGCCTCTAGAATGCTCCTCTAGACAGCGACTGAATTGCATTCAGCTACATAGTGTGAAAACTTCTTCCCATGGCGGGATTCGAACACGAGGGCGTTCCGGTCCTAGCCGCTGCAGAGACAGTGGCAATGCTGGCTCGGAGCTAAATCCAGCCGGTATACGCCTCGTCCCGTCCCGAACTGTTTCAACCCGTCCCATCCCACCCGTCGCGATGAGTTTCGTGGCGCCGCGGGACCCCAACGAACATGGAAGCTGTCCTTCCGCCCGCAGCAGCCCTACTCTGCATCCAGCTCAAGTGGCAGCGCACGAGGCGTGACGTGGCACGGCACGGGGCCGGGCGGGGCCGGGCGGGGCCGGGCGGGGCCGGGCGGGGCCGGGCGGGGCCGGGCGGGGCCGGGCGGGGCCGGGCGGGGCCGGGCGGGGCCGGGCGGGGCCGGGCGGGGCCGGGCGGGCCCGGGCGGGGCCGGGCGGGGCCGGGCGGGGCCGGGCGGGGCCGGGCGGGGCCGGGCGGGGCCGGGCGGGGCCGGGCGGGGCCGGGCGGGGCCGGGCAGGGCAGGGCAGGGCAGGACAGGGCAGGGCAGGGCAGGGCAGGGCAGGGCAGGGCAGGGCAGGGCAGGGCAAGATACGTGGGACAGGGCGGGCCGGGGCGTGGGCGTGGCGGGGTAGTGCGAAACGCTACGGGGTAAGGCGGGGTAGGACGAAGCGTGGCATGGAGTAGGCGCGGCGGGGTACGGCCAGGCCCTGCGGGATAGGGTGGGGTAGGACGGGGGAGGGTGGGGTAGGGCGGGGTAGGGCGGGGCAGGCTCCCCGCAGTACATCGACGTGGCCCCGACTCGCCTTTCGCGAGAAACTTTTCGCCCATTTTGTGACGCTCGGAAAATTGACATTTCAGCTGAAGTCAGCTCTCTCACGTCGCGAATATTAAAAGTAAATTATTCTCAAAACCTAAATCAACCATCAATAAAGGAAATTTGGGCTGTATGTACATACTTATTGAAAGATTTTTAAACAATAGGGCGATGGTATCACATCACAGGAGTGCGCACCTCTTCTACAACAAAAGGTATAGTGGAAAAATTGGTAAAATTCTAGTAAGTAATTCAAATAAAATTCTTCAAGTTGTTCCACAACTAGCCTAGCTTCAACCAAACATGAGACCGTGAAAAATTATGAGGTGCTGAATTCACTTGACATAAGATTTTAATATTGTAATTATATTTTTACCTACTTTTAACAAGAGAGCGACCTTCGCCGGCATTTCTCTGCCATTGCAGTACTCTACAAACGCAATTTATGCTGACGTGTGCGTTCTATGGTGTCGGTTCACGGAAGATTTATATTTGCCGTTATGAATCTGTCTAGGCCACGCACTGCGAAAAGATGAGAAAATCGTGAAAATGAAAATGTCTATTATTCACCACAGGCAACGCCACTGCTTTCCGTAAGAAGTAATCAAGCGCCAGAGATACTACGCAGAAGATAGCCGGCTCGTACATTCTCTGTCCAGGGAACGCATTTCAATGCAATGGTCGTGAAACGCATACGAGTTCTATTTGCGTGTTGTATCCGCACGATATCTTTCATCAACTTCATGCGAGGAAATTGAAGAGTACTTGCTGTAACCCGACCTGCATGACGCAGGAAATAGCTGCAGTGGATACAGAAGCGTTACTGGCTCGTGTGGAGAGTGCGGCGTAGGTCAGTTGTTTTCAAGCGTCGGACGCAGGGCGTTGACGCGCTCACCGACAGAGATGAATCTCGAGGAGAGAGTGAGGGCCTCGATCTCAGCGATGACAGCTGTTATACAGAGCAACACTCGTACAGTTCGCAAGTCATTTCCACAGTGGACAAATAATATATTCATCCTTGTTAATTGGATTTTTAAGGCCAAAATAAAAACAGTAAAAATGAAATGCCTGACGAAGTAACGCTTTTTCACTACAATTGCATATACTTTATTTGCAATACGTTTCATTGCAACATTGTCATTCCTTCACGGTCGTGTGGATCATTCCGCCTCTTCATCTCAAACTCACTACCAGCTATTGCGTCGAGAGAGCCAAGTTGTATATGATTGAGAAGTGTTTTTTTTCTCATTGTGTGAAAAATGTGGGAAGTAATGCCCAACCAACACCTTATCCACGAATCCACCATATTCCAAACATGACATGCAATCAGTGTGTATAGGAAAACCTATCCAACCAATCGTAAGGCCACAGAAAAAATAATAAAACTGCCTTGGAACGAGCTCAAATGAGACTTCTTGGTAAATAAAGCAACAGCTGAGCATCGATGACCATGAATCGAATTTGCGTCGCACAAAAATATGCTTTCGCAACCCAGCCCAGTGTTTCAGCAGATCGGTATGCGATATTTCTAAAAGCACGTCAAATGTAATAGAAGAATTTAAAAAACAAACATAAAATATGGAGTGCTTTGTGAGTACTCTCGTGAGTTTAGCGAATTTTATTTCAATATTTTTCGCTATGTCTGCAGAATCAAGAATTCTATCGTAAAACAAGGTAGGGTTGAACGTGGCGCCATGATATGTCTGCTTTTCAAACTATTACCATTACCATTCTGTGGATTTGTAAAATCACAAAAAAAAATCGTCACTTCGGTTCATCAACGTTCTGTACAGATTATAGGCAGTTGAGCTTATGTCACCCTAACTACCCGTTGTTAATCATCAAGCGCCATTTATTGTGATTTTTTCTTTCTTTAAGGATTTGACTTGTAGGAAGTATGTTTGGGTGTGAATAACTTGCGAGATGACAGATTAATCCGAAGTACACTGAAACGAATGTATCACGGTGACTTCGTGTTAATTAGGTAATACCGTGTTTCGAATTCTTTTGAACCAGTCGTTGTGTCGCTATTTCATTCAGATTTAAAAGTCTCTATTAAATTACTGGAAAATTTCGAAGTACACGGTTTATTTATACTATTTCACGAATGAATATTAAGAAAGAACTCCAATGCTTTTTTGATATCAATTTTGAGGATGATCAAGAATGCAAAATTGTGTCAAAATTCTTCCCGTTTCTTCTTAGCAACGATTGCTGTTTACATTGTGTCCGACCAGTGTAAATGATCCACACGACTTATCTGTACATACAAACAAAAGCACAATGAGATAAAACAAAAGCGATAATCCTGCGACGATAAAGATTATTCCTCTCTGATTTGTCCATATGGAAAGAATCGTTGAACTCTATTGACTTACTACATTTCACAAGCCCAGTAGCCTCCAGAAATTCCACATGGAATAACATGTACTCGTCTCGATGTCCAGGCGAGTGCATTGCAAGGCGAGGACATTGGCGCGTCACCCCGTTCCAAGTTGTTTTTCCTTGTCAGCACGTTCCCTGAATGCTTACGACGCAAACATCATCCTTGTGACAATAGTACACAGCGCTACAGAATAAGCCATTGAACGTTGTCCCTTGCACTTGATAAATGGTTTCACTGAAGAGAAATACAAATAGCAGCGGGTTCCTTTCTATTTGTAAATTCTCGATGAATAGCAGCGTTGGCAACTGATGGAAATGCCTCCCCCACCAGCTCTACATAATACAAGCACGGGCTACGAAGTCGAATGTATTGCATGCGAACTGGTGATTAGCCTTGCATGTTATAATCAGTGGCATGGCAATCAGTGCGGACGTTTTCTGAAAAGAAAAGAAATCGTTCATGCTTCAGCCTTTTTCATCGAGGGACCGTTTCAACGGTTCGCTTCCTCTACATGAAAATTTGGAGAATACAATGGGCCATGAACGAGACCTCGGCGTGGCTACACGTATGAAACTATTCAAGACATCCATTAGTCGAATTGCTATAAAGATTTGTGAGGTGAGATAAAAAATAATAGGAACGTAAGGGCTCAAGAATGTAATTAAAAAGATTACTTCCTCCTTCGGCCGTATTACTGTCGACATGTAATCCATTAAATCCTGAGAATATTATCGCCTATTCAGTGCTGAAGTCATTTATCGGTGTCATACAATACGTAACAGTATATTCATGTATGACTGCAACACAGAAAAAGTTGGCATAACATGGAAGTATCCAACATACGAGAAAAGTATCATGAAGCATATTTTAGGTTACAAGAAATAACGAATCTTATTATATTATTACATCAAACACTGAGATACGGTAAATTCAATATTGATATTACATGTTGGTACAGTATGTCATAAAGATTATTCACGAAACTCATAGATATCAGCGTACTCAATACGTCACTCATTCTCTGCAATTCTAGCACCATTACACTCTCTGTTCCATTGGTAATGTCATTTGGCATCGCAGTCAAACATTTCCTTCCAGAAGAAACCGACAAATGAACATTAGACCACAAAAATCTCCAAGTCTAAACTGGTGGAAACTTCTATCAAATTTCATGAAACTCTTTCCATAATTTTCAAGCATGCTACGTGATGACAGTCATACTAATGCACGATAACGTAAATTAAATACTTGTTATCGAAGCTGGCTGTAATTATAAAATATGCACTGCAAATGTCAAAATACAAAGCGAACTCATCACATATTAGGAGATTTTTTTATTTTGGAAGGGTGTTAAAACCGTATTAGCGCTCCGAATGGCTACACGCATTTTCGATCCCTGTACTGCTGCCAAAGAGCACGGTAAAAGTTGCTACGGTCACGATGACGGTAAAGTTGAGGATGGCGACGGTCGTGGCGACAGAGGGGTAAATTGCAAGACGTCCCATGAAAGACACGGCGAACACCCGCATGCCGTCAACGAGACCGTGCTAAACAAGCGAAGAAAGTTATACGTCTCGTTTTCAGCACTTGGGGTTCGCTTTAGGTGTTTGTTATTCAACGTTCCGTGGATGTCGCCACCGGGCATCTCAGCGTTGTAGCCTCATCTACTAGAGTTCGGTTTATTGCCACTTTTCATGAAATATGACTGCTAGGAGACATTCCAAAATTGACATTTCTGTTATCTGAAAAACACTGGAACACGTAAGAAACCATTATAACATGTCATTCGAACATAACAAAACGACTGTACTTATACTTCTAACTGGGGACGAAACAATATTCAACCGTATTAACCCATATTCGTAAGCCCGAATTATTAACAGATAACATTACTATTTTTCGTCACACAAAACAAAACCAAATAAATTTGACACTTAATGAGTCTCAGTAACGTTCCTATCGATTGGCACATCACACACACGTCACAAACAAACGTCACACTAGTTTCCCTGAAATCACTTGACCCACAACATATTAACGAGATACCTATCGTACTACTCTATCTGAATTCCGTACAGTGATGTCACCGCTTATGATCATCATTGCCCGGCTATTTTATTTCCCAGCCAAAGCTGGCAACTCACGTTTCCTACAGGAATGCTACTTGTGTTTACAGACAACCAATACAGTATTAAATGACAATTCTGGCCTAAACGTTGCCGGTACGAACGGTAAACGAGAGTCGAATCCCAGCCTCCAGGCAGCGGGGATTGGCTGGAAGCGTCGAAGATTCCAACGCGCGCAGCGTCGGGGCGAGGCGGGGAAGCGGCGCTGGTGCTACTCACCGTTTGAGCGTCGGGTGCTTGCCGTTGGCCTGCAGCTTGGTGCGGGGCCGCGCGTCCGTGGGGGTGGCGGTGCTCTGCGAGGACGGCGTCGTGCCCACCTCCGAGCTGCTCAGGCTGGACACGCTGGAGTCCGTGGGGAGGCTGCCGGCGTGGGGCGGGGGCGGCGGCTGGTGCGCGGGCGGGGCCGTCAGGCCCACCCCCGGCGGCGGCTGCTGTTGCTGAAGCTGTTGACGTGTCGGGGGCGGCGGCTGTCGCGCCGCCGGGGCCGGCCCGCCGTTCGGCATGGGCGGGCTGTTGTTGTTGTTGCTGTTGCTGCCGGCGGTCGGCGGCGGAGGAGGGGGCGTGGTCGCCGAGGCGGCGTCCCCCAGGGCGAGTTGCAGGCGTGCGGTGGTGCCGCCGCCGCCGCCCCCCGTGGCCAGGTTGGCCGTGGGAGGGATGGGCGGCTTCTCGGAGACGGGCAGCATGTAGGAGAGCATGGCGGTGGCGGGCGGGGCGGCGCTAGACCGCTGCCGGCATCCCCCGGTGGAGGGTCGTCGACCGCGCTGCGGCGCCCGGCGCTCCGGGCTGGCGCTGGTGCTGGCGCTGGCGACTCGGGGCTTCTTCGCGCGGGGCAAGAAGGCCGAGCCGACGGGAGCGGCTGAGCGCCGCCGGCACACGCGGCAGGGGGCGTGCGCGCGCGCGCGAGCGCGTGTGTGCGTAGGCGGGCGCTCGGCACCGCAGCCCCTCGGGCGCCGCTCACAAGCAGCAGCCTCTTGCGGGCGGCGCGGCGTCGATAATTCGCGAGGTGGCGGCGGCGGCGGCGGCGGGGGCGGGGCTTGCCCCGGGCGGGGGTGACAGCGCGCCGGCGGCGGGCGACGGGACGCGGCGGGCGGGCCGCGGGAGTCCCGCGCGGCGAATGTCAAAGCTCAGGCTTCACCGCTCACTCACAAACACACACGCACACACGTTGCGGGTCGGAGCACACGCGCGGCGGAGGCGAGCAGACGGGGCGTGCGGGTGCGGAGCTTCTACTGCCTTGGCGGGCGGCGGCGGCGGCGTGGAGCGTGCGCGGCGGCCGGCGGCGGGCAGCTGCGCGCGGATGCTGCGTGCGGCTGGTCGTCGGGCGGCCGGCTGCGCGGCGCGGGGCCGGCGCAGGCGGCGCAGGCGGCGGTGGAGGCGGCGGAGCTTCGCCCGGCGGCCGCGCGGCGGCGTGGCGGTGCGGCGGCGGCGCGACTGCGCCTGCGCGCGCGCGCCGGCGGCGACGGCGGCGGCGGCCTCCCACACGGGGCGCGCAGGGGTGCCAATCTGGGGAGCGACAAACAATGGAAACAATGAAGGTGGCGCGGGGCGGCCGCCCCCTCGAGGGTGCAGGGTGGGGCCGCGAACGGGGAGGACGGCAAGATTCGGGCGCGCGCGGGCACGTGAGGCCCCCGAGCGAGGGGGGCCCGCGGCGCGGCGGTTTGGCCGCCCAGGCGTCGCCCGGGCCCAGCACGTGAGCGGCGCACGCGGGCCCGTGGGGGCGGGGCACATCTGCTCGGGCGCTAGGGCCGTGACGGGACGTGATGGGACCCGGGGAAGCAACGGGGCGGACGGGGGCAGCGGCAATGTGTGGTATGGTCGAGTGCAGTGGGTGGGAGTGGAGCGGAGAAACGGCGGTGGGATGGGATGGCGGAGTGGAAAGGGGCGGGACGGACAGCGCGGTGCAGTGGAACGAGGCAGGATGGGGTGAAGTGTCTCGGGGTAGCGAGTGGGTGGAGCGGGGTGTGATGGGTTAAGGCGAAACGGTGTGGAGCGGAGAGGGGCGAGGTGCGGCGGTATCAGACGGAGCGGGGTGGGTAGGGAGCGCAGAAAACGAAGATTTTATACCATCGATATTTTCGACCAGAAACATCGATATATCAACATAGATGTTTTGTGTCCGATGTATTTTTCGCACATCGATATATTTTTCCAGAAACATCGATGTTTTCAAACACAGCTTTCAAGATATAAATAACATTCCAATAAACTTTTCTTTTTGTGAATCGCTCAAAACGAACAGCCATTGATATATATCGCTGTTGTGATGCCCAGACGGAGATATTTCTTGATTATTACTATTGGCGATTTGTCCAAGAAGTCTCACTTTATTATAATTTGAACAAAATGTCTATTATGTTTCAAGAGCAGATATAAAGGGCAGAGATAAAGACTCCTTTACATTCGATATCTTTTTTTAACAATATAATTATACGTAACCAAACAAAATATATGTTATTTAAGCACAATATTTAAAATGGAAATAAGATGGGAAAATACCACCTATTTTATCATATTTCAAAAAATCGATATTTTAAATAAGATAAAATGATGAAAACATCGAAAACCTATTGGCGATGTATTAATGTTTGGGTAAAATTTGCCGTCACAAAGGGTGGCGTGGTAGAGCGAGGCATAACGAAGCAGGTCGGGGTAGAGGCGCCCACCGCAGGCGCGGGTGTCTGCCGGATACAGCCCTTCGCCCGCCACGCCCCCCGCCACGCCCCCCGCCGAGCCGATCGCTCGCTCGCACGTCCTCCCGCGCCCCCGCGCCTCGCGCTCGCCCGCCGCGCCAGCTGCCGGACTTCAATAAGACGCGGCCGCGTGCGTCATCGCACCCACGCCGCCACGTTTGCCCCCCCCCGCCCCCTGCCCCCCTCGCGAGGTGCGCGCGCGAGCTGTTTACGCCGCGCGACGCCCCCCCCCGCCCCGTCCCCGCCCCGTCCCCACGCCCCCGCCTTCCGGCGGCCCAGCTGTCCGCGACCCGCTACTGCGGAATGGAATGGCAAGCGCCGTTTTTGCGGCGCAGTTGGCTCCGGGGGCGGACGCTCGTCCTCGGCGAGGACGTCAGATTGAGGAGCGCGAGCGTGAAATTCGAGAAGCTCCTCCGAGAGCCAATCTCAGAGAATGAAATTAAATGTAGCGTTGCTGTTGGATCCAATACAAATATCGGTTTATTGATTTGCTGTTGGCGGAATTTGTAAATAGAAGTATCAGAGGCGTTGTCTACGCCAAAATTTTTATTTAATGCAAGACCAGCTTTCGATGGCTTACCCGTCGCCAGTTACCTGCTTCTTGGGTTTCTGTGGTTCGTTTTCTGGCTTCCGAACAGCATGTAACTTGGGATGATGGTTGAGCCATCGCTGCCCAAAGTTATAGCTGCATAAATTCGGGAGTAACCAGAAAACCGACCATTTGCCAAAGCTATAAATTTTATACATGGTTTGATAGTATTTGGGTCAAACGTTCTATTAAGTATTCCTTCAGTATTAGGTGCAGAAATGTTATTCCTTAAAGTTGTGTAAATTCAGAGTCAATTGAAATGACAGTTTCAGAATTCAGAGCTGTATGAGACCGAACGTTTTGCCCACCGCATTTCGACATTCGCCGCGAAGCAACCAAAAAATATTCACCGAAACACAGGCATTCCAACAGATAGTAAATTTTCAGATTTGGAATATTTCGTTATCGTAGGCTATCGCAATTTAATATTCTCATTATTCTTGACTATTTGTTTTACATAAAGTAACGAACATAGGCTACATAAACTCAATTCGAGACTTAGGGTACAGGGTATATTTATTTCTTCAGAATTTTTATTAAAGGTAAGTTGTTCCTAAGATTAGCCTGTTGAAAGACAGAAATTAAATCTCGTGCTGAAAGTCAAAACTCTACAAAAATTGGTTCATTCGACGTGTTAGAGTGGTTTTGCACTCTCCCTTGAAGCGAGTGCTATTAATAAGTGAGTGACCTGCTTTATACAATACAAAGAATGACGCACGAAATTCTCATAAATTTAGCATGTGCTAAAGCAAAGCTATTTGATGTTTGTCCTTCAGATGAAGAAACGGAAGTTATATGTCACACACTGAAATAAAGCCTTTAAATATCGATTTCAAATAACCAATTGCACCCCCACAGCAGTTTATTCACACAAAAATAGAACAAACATTTTTATTATAGTTCACACATATTTTGGGGGCATGAAATTTTGAAACATGTGTGAAGTGTGAAACTGTGTGACGCAAGAAAATATGTATTTTATAGATCTGATAATTTTTTGTAAAGGCATAAATCGTTGGTGCGATTTTTGAGAAAATTATTTTTTTTAATAAATTGAATTAAATTCAATCCGAAATTTTCAAAACCTACTCATGTTTTTGAAAAAGTGTAAATGGACTTTTTTATGAGCTAACTTTTAGAATAGATTTTATTTAAGCCAAAAATATATATCTTCATATTTGTTGGTTTGAAATGTTAATTTTTTGCAACTTTCGAAAATGCAGTGTTTGCCGAAAATGAGACTAGCACTATTTTTTTACCATCCTTTGATACAAACGAAGACAATTTTTTTAAATGGAGCCGTTTTTTAGGGAAAATAATTTTTTAAAATTGCCTGTATTTCACACAAAATTACGCGAAAACTACACATATATTCCAAAAATTGCACATGATCTTATTTCAAGATGTGTCTTTAGAGAACAGATTGCATTACGGAAAAAGTATTTATCTTCAACATGTAGTTGTAAGTGCGAAAAATAAAATTAAACGTTGCAGTGCAGGAAAATTTAGTGTGTTCCTAGTTCACTATGTAAACTTAATTGCGGGAAGATGTTATGATAGCAATCTAAATCACTCGGAATTATAGAATTGAATTGAATTCATATGTATAACATATTCATTTCTATCATTACAAATTCTAGAAACGGTCTATTGTATTACGCAGTCCACGGAGAAGAGACAAAGATTCCAAATATCTCGACATATGCTTCAGTTTGAGACTCGTCAGAGTTAGGTATTCACTCTTGGATAGCACTATCCACCATTATCAAAATTATTAGCTGTTCTCCTTCCACAGTAACACACTTTAGAAGGCGAATCAGGATGCAACAAAAATGTCTCTGAGTGTGTTATTCGGTTGTACAAAATACAAGTCAATTAAGGCGTAACCGGCAGAGCCAGAGTAAAAGAATGTGCGATATATCTGCGGATCGTTGGCGTTCAGCTTGTGGCGAGAGTTGTCAAATTTTATCTCTTAAAGAGAACATGTTTTTCCTTCTTAAATGGAATCCGTTCTCTCTGTCTCTCTTTGGAGTGTTGTGTTGTGTTGGCGGTTTTGGGGAATGAAAAATATGTAGAACTAACTTTCAGAGAAAGTCTTTATCTCTTTACGTATCGGACACGTAACAAACTGTGACAATGTGTTACAGTTATTTTTCGTAAGTTGAATACTACACTATAGTCAGCGGAAGAAGGGATATCTGACTGTTCCTTCTAAAGAGGACATGTTTTTTCTTCTTTGGAAGGAATCTTTGCATTTGCAAAGACAGAACCTGTGTATGTATTTTGTTTACTTTCAAGGAATATGTCAGATCGTGTACAATTCGATGCGGTACTTATTTACATTAACAAGGTACCATATTTCCATGCTTGTGAATGAAAAACTTATCAATACAATAATTAAAACAAATACATTCAGTAAGAGTTACTCGGTTCCTCACTAATATATATCAGAAGTCAAAATACCTCGTGATAAATGCTGTTTTTTAGGAAATATAATACATCATGGAATTTTATTATGATTTCAGAAAAACTGCAGTAATATAATTAGGTCTTTAATATTCCCCATTCCTATAATTTCAGTCAAAAATTAAATTTCTGAATACCTTTAACAACTAAATCTTCGTTGATGAAATAAATAATCAACTTTCGTTAATTCACAATGTTCAGAAGTCTAAAAAAATGACTTTTTAAAAATATTTTACCTTATATAGGGTTTATTAAGTTCTTATAATAAATTTTCTCAACGAATATTTAATAATGTACCTATTCCTGCTAAATATTTAATCGACGAATGACATTGATTAAACACCCCCTGAATCCCAGTTCGGATCTATGGCCTGTCCACCAATCACATTCCTAGAATTTTCGGAGTCCACAGGCAGAATTGCATTCCCTTTGCAATTCGCACTTCTTTTCAACCGCGGTTTAGTGACTGATTTCGCAGTTTCATATAAATAACCAAGACTTTGTTGTACTCGTATTTCTCGTTACATATCACATTTATCATTCAACAGAAACTGAATCTTGAAGCCAGTGACAGTGACAATGTAATTTGTATTCCACCTATAATTCAGGAAATGGCGAATTTGACAACTCTACAATTATTGCCAAAAATATCAAGGAAGTATTATGAACAATATTATACAACATTTATGGAGTGGACAAAGAGTAATAGGGTGGATTCTTTTAGCGAAAACGTTTTCTTGGATTACTTTATAAAACATTCTCAGCAGTATAAACCCTCTAGTTTATGGAAGATTTACTCAATGCCAAGATGCACATTGTAAATACACAGTGAAGTAAAACTAAAAGCTTACTCGAAATTGCATGCTTTTCTCGAAAGATACTCTGAAGGCCATCGAGATAAAAAAATCTAAAACTTTCACACCAAAAGAAATAATTACACATACTTTCACATCAGAGAAGCTCCGGACGATTTATACCTTGCGACGAAGGTAATAAATTGAAATATTATGTAGATATGATTAGATTTTGCACTTATGAACTAATTCATACATTTCATTTTTTAAGGTGGCACTAATAATGGAAATAACGGGTGCTTGTTGTAGAAACGAGATGCACTCCACGAAAATGGATGACATTGAAGATCTTTAAGAAGCTTATTTAATAACAATACATAATACTAAACCAAAAACTTTGAGAAATATAGTTTTATTGGCAACTTTTATGAAAGATGTAAGAAATAGTATGTTCACCTGCGTCAGTGCGAAGCTTTAAAACCACCTTCATTTTTTAAACTATGAACACAGGAAGTGCACCGTGCAGCAAATGGTATAAAGAAATTGGACTCATGGGAAAACAAATAGATACATACTTAAAGTTAACGAATGCAAAATTTTACACTGGTCATAGTTTACGTAGATCTTCTGCCACCTTATTTGTTGATGCAGAAGGAGATACTACGACTCGCAAACGAAACGGGCGCTGGAAGAGTGGGTCGGTAGCTGAAGGCTATAAAGACGATTCTATGGCAAACAAAACGATCATTGCGAACAAAATACTACAATCTGTAGAGCAGAACAAACACTTGCAAAATACCTTACCAACATCATCATACACTAGTATTGATATCATTTTTTATGAAGAGTCAACACAATCAGTGATAAATATTGCTAACTGCAGTAATTTCACCATTAATTTTGTCAGAAAATAAATTCAGAATTATTATGTATCTTATATTACAACACTGTTTGTTGTAGGTAATCTTTATACTTCAGTTTCAAATAAAATCTGTTCAAAATCTACTCTGAGTATTTCAACATCGTAGAGAAACTATAGACTTCTACTCTCGCATAATGGCTATTATTCTCTTGTAGAAATTGCGACACTCGCTCCTACGGCGCTCGTGTCGTAAACATCAACTAGTGAATAATAGCGCGACGTTATGCCCTCGTTAAAGAATATATTGTTATGCTTCATATCAAAAAGTGAATAAGTATTTATTCTTTTTATAAACATAATCCTAAACTGCTGGAAAAATAGAATGTCCATGGTTATATTAAGATTATATCCAAATAAAAGTCATGAAAATTAAAGAATGTGTGGTTAAAATATTTGAGATATTTTCTTAAGGGTAAAGAATATTGGATTAAACCATTAGATGGATACTCTATGGAATCAACACGCAGCCTTTTGAATATTCATATAATATATTTTCTTTATCTCGAAGAAAATCTCAGAAACAATTCGTATGGTGGTAGCATTTTACCCTAAATCCAATATATCCGTGTAATGTCACAAAACAATGATACTGAATTCACTGTGGAACTTTCCATCAGTTTACAGGCGTGCAATAAATAATAATAATAATAATAATAATAATAATAATAATAATAATAATAATAATAATAATAATAATAATAAAACGTCTTACTTCGAATACGGTTACTTCTTACGTAACATCACAAGAGTGAAAAAGTAAATCTCAAAGAAATCAAAACTACTAATGGCGCATGACATTTCTGAATCATTACAAAACTTCTTCTTAGTGACGTATCACAAAAAAAGGTAAACTAATTTCAAATTTGCGCAAATCATTGTTAAGTGTATTTAAAAATAATTACATAACTTTCTAATTATACTTTGGAGGAAATTCAGTAAAATCTGTCTGAACCGGAATCGATCGGGACAAAAATATTCCGGTTTCAAGAGGTTTCCGTTTTATGCAGGGTAGTCCATTTATGTCATTTGTTATATTGATATTTCCGTCCTGAAACTAGTAACACGACTTTATTATTATACAAACATATTAACATATAACTTATTTATGGAAGAAATCATCAATAAATGAATATTAAACATAATTATTTCTGATATTTAAAAGAAAAAATTTCACTTGTTCACTAAAATAATTTTTTTACATTCCTCTAGAGGTTTTGCTTTTTGGTTTTATATCTCACTAACACATTGTTTTCAGAAGAGTAGAAAAAATTTAATATTTAGAGTGTTATGTTTTTTTACAACCATTGCCAAACTGGTTGTGAAACTCGTAAAACACACCACCTCACTGGTTAGTGGTTGCATCCGGATTGCTCGCCTTAAGAGACAAATGAGCTCAGGGTCGAATGCTACGCTAACAGCTGAGCCCCTTTCCTTCGTTGTGTGGCTGCGGTGCCTGGAACTCATGTCACATGGACAGAGATATTAAGACAGACTTGCAGATGCATTTTTTAAATTAAGAGTATCACGCGTCTCTCTACCAACTACATTAAATTCACAGAAATTCCGTTTTATGGAGATTTTTTTCCTCTGGAGGACAGGAAAAACCGTTCCGTTTCCGTGTTGGACAGATTCCGTTTATGCTATGTAAAATTCCATTTAACTTCACGGGCCTGACACATTTTCCAGTTAAGGCAGGTTTTCTGCTCGTACAGTTTCCGATTTCGACAGATTTTACTGTATCAAGAAAAATCTATTCACTCAAAACTAATATTTGCTCTCAAACGAAAGGGAGACGTGGAAGAATAAATCATTATAAATCATCACAGGAGGAGAAGTGACAATTAACAGTATTTCAATGCCCATGCGTGGGACATGTATGGACAGCACCCTTGACGTCATGTTTGTTACCTAAATTATCTACATTCTCAACTTGTGATAAGTCTAAAGCTAGGCACCCGAGAACAAACCACGATTGAAGAGCCTACCGCGCTCCCCTGGTAAATGTGGCTGCTGTTACCTGCACTATTGTTCGTGTAACACGATTCAGTGCGGTGGCGTCACCACAGGGAATAGGACTTCACTTGCTCAGGGATGGGTCTCATGGAAACAAAATTTTATAAAATCTAAACTTTTATAGTGCAAGTTAAAGCTGACCTGGGTACCAGATCTCGATTAAGCTGGGAGCCTCGAAACGATCTAGTATGTTGGAAGGGGCGGGTTCGAATCCCGCCTCAGGCTTGTGTGCTGTGGCATTTTCAGGTTCTCCTATCTATCTCCTTTCACTCTTGAACCCTCCATTATCTTAGAGTTTCCCTTTCCCAAAACCGGCCATTATAGACCAGATGGGATTGCAGGGTATTTTGACAAATAAATACAGTGACCACAAAAATAGGAATTAATGAGGAGATGGGTTAAAGAATCGCCTCATTCGTCAAGGAGGAGCGGGGCCCCATCCCGAACAAATAGTTCATATGAATGGATCAGTGAGAAACAGACATAAGATTATTATTTTCGACAAGTTGACCACATCACGATTATCTCAGAGCAACCATACTCAGTAATACTAGTTTCAATTTACTACTTCAATTTTCTAGCCTATTTTCTATCCAATCTTCTAGCCTTTAGGGCCTGGCTTACTGTCGTGGTCCTCCATTCATTTACACGTGTTCCCCAATCATTAAATGAGTTGCGTTTGAAAACTGCATGAGGGTGGCCTATGATTCTCTCTCACTGAGCCCTTCAGGTAGAAGAGCAGGGGCCATGTTCCGGGAACCCTCAGAACGGAAGGGCAGCCGGGGTGGGGTATCACCGAAAGGTCTGTAAAAGGCTAAAAAGCCACCTAAAACCAGCAAGTAACATCAATGCGTTTAAAAAGAAACGACAAAAAGCAGCCCTCATTTGAGCCGAACAAAAGCGAAAAGGTATTCATTTCCCGGGGGCCTCTCCTTCGTTTCCGCGGCGCGGCGCCGGCCTCCGCGAACCCTCCTCGCGCTAGCCCCAGGAGGAAAACGACAGCCGGTCGCATCCCGGTGCCGGCGCTGTGCCCGCGGGGCGCGGCGCCGCCTCCGCCGCCGCCTCCTCCTCCTCCTCCTCCTCCGCCGCCGCCGCCGCCGCCGCCACGAGCGCACGCGTGACTGGGCGTCACGGTCGCGCGCGGCGCAGCAGCGGCAGCGACAGCAGCAGCGGCGGCGGCGGCGGCGGCGGCGGCGGCGCCGGCACACGGTGGTTTGAGAGACGCAAAAAGCGGCCAAAATTCATTTTTTTAAACTACGGAGTATCACAATAGGTCGTTTGAATTGATTCACTGATTGATTTCTTGATGTTTCCGGGCACGTCAACTGCTCTGCTCATTAGTCCCGTTAGTGTAGCGCATGTTGTTTTATCTCGGGAGATGGCGGTGATCTTCCCCCGCTGGATGGCGAGATCCGGCGCCGACCTACCGTCGGCTAGTGGGGTGGCCCTAACCAGGACTCTCCCACCAGCGGGGCACCGCCCCAGCCGGGACAAGCTCTAAGCTCCCGACCGGTCTCCCGGAATATGTGGTAGTGTAGTGCATGTTAGTGTAAGTGTGTATGCGGATAGGACAAGGAAGAGGAAGGAGAAATTGGGCGTGGTCCGTGGCCCGTTTGGTAGGGTACTGCTCCGGCATTCGCCTGGTGTTGATCGGAGAAACCACGGAAAACTACCGATCAGAGCAGCCGGCCGCTAGAATTCTCCTCCAGACAGCGACTGAATTCGACCTAGCTGAAAAGCTAGTGTCGAAAATCCTGCCGCCATCAGGACTCGAATCAACTGCTATGGTCATTACACCCGTTTGTTTAGTAAATGTTTTATCCCGGCAGGTGGAAGTGATTCTTTCCCCACTGGATGGCGAGATTCGACGCCGACCTACACGACAACTTTTGGGAATATCCTCTCTCTAGGTATTTCCCCCAAGCGGGGCATTGTCCCAGTCGAGTCAAGCTCTTGGCTCACGACTGGTCTCCCGACATGTGTGGTAATGTAATGTATGTGTGTTGAGTAAGGAGAGAAGATAGGGTAACGAAACGGAATGGAAGATTGCTTGCGGTCCGCAGCCAGTTTGTTACGATAGTGCTTCGATATTCGCACTGTGTTGACCGGAGAAGTCAAGGAAAACTACCGTTCAGAGCAGCCAGTCGCTAGAATTCCCCTCCAGACAGCGGCTGGATTCGACCTAGCTATACAGGGAGTACCAATAATATGTCTGCGGCAGGGCTCGAACCCTCGGTCATCCCAGTCAGAATCGCTGCAGAGACAGCGCCAATAATGCCTCAGAGCTTCTCTCAGCTGGTAGGACATTTTGTATCGGGGCCCTTAGGTTTCAGCAGACAAAGCGCCAATTTTAGAAAATCAGCAATCTTTTGTCGCGTCTGGTGTTTTCGAGGATTAACTAGTCATACGGGAAATACTCACGCTATTTATACATAGGAGAACACATACGAGTTCTAAACTTCCAAGAGGTTTCTTCGCAAAGTTGAGAATGTCGCTTGGCTGATCCATAACGCTCTTCAATTTTAGTTGTTGCACGATGTATCGTAAATGTACACGAGGTAACAAGATTACTTGATAGTGAGGTTTGGAAAATAACTTCGCACATTTTGTGGTAACGACTTCGATAAATGGAGGTAATTCTGCACTGTGATGGCAATATGCTACTAACGCCGCCATTCTCATAATGGCATGTCCTAGTGATTCACATTAGTGTGTCTAGAACTCACAAACATAATATTGCATCATGCAAATACAGATTTAACAACCCTCTCTGCCTCCACTTTTGGAAATAAATTCAATTTTTCTCGACCATATCGTATTCGATACGCTGCTTCAGGCTGTGCGAAAAATCTCTTATTAGCAAATTCTTTGTTTTTGCTTCCGATTTGGGGGTTATTTTCATCCTCCTTGGAGCTGTACATAAACAATGTCAATTCAGAAAAAAATGATATGTCATGCAGCTCTATGCACTAAAATAATGTTTATTTCAGCATCACAATCTGTTTAGTGCATCGAACTGCCTTAAATTTAATATTATTATCAATCGACGTTGTTAATACTGTCCTGAGGAAGTGAATAAACACCGAAACGTTTGCATAAACAAATAATTTCCCAATAAAAATCCAAATAACCTACTGTTAAGACATTTCATTATAGTTAAAAAAAGGAAAGTAAACAAAATTTCATTCATTTCAATCAAATGTACAAAAAATACTGTAGTGGACGACGCACTAAAAACAAAATGCCCGGTGTTCGTGTTTATTTGTTTATTTATTTAACGCCAAAAACAGATATAAACAGTGTGTAATGTACTATGGGGAGAACATACTACCATCTTTTTATTGTTTGTTGAACGTTATTAGAGAAAGGGTCTCAAAACAGGAGAAATTTCTAAGTTGAATGTTCATTAATAGATCAGATTTGATGATTCATATTTATCATTATTTGTTAGTGAGAATACGAATTTTGACTTGTAAATGGGTTCTTGTAAATTATATTTCTCACAATCGTGTTCAGTACTATCATCTCCCTCCTGCCGTGCCATTAGTACACGCATCGCCCATAGTAGCGTTAGTGAGGCGTCGTATGTATCCACATTACGAATCGCCGCTGTGAGCTGCAGTCCACTTCACTCCAGGTAATCAGTCTACGCTGACCGCACGAGTTACCACTGGCCGTCAGCTCCCGCTGGCCTCATCACAGCCCGCGGTCACCGCTCGGGCCCAGCTCTGATTGATTGATGGATTGTTTCGTGTTTCCGGGCACGTCAACTGCTCTGGTCATTAGTCCCGTTAGTGTAGTGCATGTTGTTTTTTCTCGGGAGATGGCGGTGATCTTCCCCCGCTGGATGGCGAGATCCGGCGCCGACCTACCGTCGGCTACTGAGGTTTCCCTCTAACCAGGACTCTCCCACCAGCAGGGCACCGACGGGCTCAGCTCTGCGTATTCGCTTCAGTCGGCGATGCGCCGGTACACGCCACCAGAGTTGCCACACCGTACCATCATTTTATTGCCCTTAAGAACAGGTTCCTTTAAACTTTGTATATGAAGAAAACCCTAAGTTTGTGTTTATATGTTATTTATCTAGAAATCAACTTAGGCTAAGCTATACATTTAGGCATTAAAATGAATTGTATTATTTCATTAGACCAGAAAATGGCGAAAAAGCTCTCGTTGCTGAAGACTGGGAAAACTTAGACGTAAGATTTAATTTGAATTGTTATGAAATAAAATAATTGAAAAAATTGCTGTCTAAAAAGTTTAAAGGGACCTGTTCTTTAGAGAAATACTATTATAAGAAGACTGAATAAAATTGTATAAAACGTTCTATAATTCAAACCTCTAAACATACCATCAAGTATACCAACACATCAAGTACACACCAACAATCAAATACACAACCAAACATACCATCTAAATATACCAACACAACATACATCTAAACACATCAAAATACCACAATTGTAACATAATTTTTAAATTTTTCTAACACACTATTTATCAGCAAGATATTTCTCTCTTTTGAATTAAATATGAAGATTGGACAATAGTTTTCGCCCCCTCTTCTTGAACAGTAGACTGTTTATCGCTCATCTCAAACAAATGTGACTCGGTGTTGTCAGATAAAGAAACAGAACCATCCAAATTATTTTCTATTCAAGACGATATTTTCGGGTCGATTCTTCATTTTTTAGTGGATTCGCCCGGATCCTTCTTTTCCTTTTCAGATATTTCGCCTCTCTTACGTTTTCACGTTTTAAATACACGTTTTTCGGAAGGCACCTTAAAAACGTAGAACCGAATCTTGAAACAAAACAAAAGTATCTAGTTGGTAAAAACTAAAGGTGAGTACATACTAGGTTGCAATGCACCTAAGCACTTTTAAGAACACGCAGGAACTTTTTACGTTTCGATTGCAATACCAAGACCAGGGAATGATTTTTTACATAATAACATACTATATCAATTTACTGTTATGTGAAATCATAACAGAATATATACATGAACAAATTATACCAAAATTATAGCATAATTTAATAGATTTCCAACGTACCATATTGTACCATAATCTCGTCCCATCTGTTCTCTAATTCTAGCCACCACATGACAACCCTGGCTGAGCACTGCTGATGTGCCTTTCGAGTTAATGCCGCTAAAACTCAGTGCAAAGCCCCGAAGTGGTAGTATTTAGCATTGGAGCTGCAGACGTGCTCTACCTCTTGTACATTTTTATGTTGAATTGAATATATATATTTTCCGAAACTTCACTTTCTGAATATCCCCAATCTTCAACAAAATAGACATATTTCACGAAACTTGTTGTATTATTATTATAACTAGTGGCGCTACAAATTCACAAACCTTAATTATTAGAAACTTTGTCAATTTTCGGAAACTGAGATAGATCAGCGAAAATGAAATCTGTGCCATTGCTGTAAGCGTACTTTATTCGAAAAAAAAAGAAAAATGTTTGCAGCCGTTTTTGAGAAAATATATTTTTATAATTGCCTTCATTTGAAGCAAACGTTTAGCATAAACCACTCATTTTCTAAAAAAAGATTGTCTTATTTAAAAACATTACTTTCTTTAAAAAGTTGTGTTTGAAGAACATACTTTTTTAATGCAAAAATCTCTATCTTCAATATTGAGGTTGTTGGAAGACGCGAAACGAATTTTGAAATTTTGTAATTTTCAAAAATTCAAAGAGCAACAAAAATGAGACCTGCGAAATTCTTTTGAGACTCGTTAGCTCTCACCAAGAAAGGCCCAAAAACTTTGAAGCAATTTTTGAGCAAAATTTTAAAATTTTAAGGCTTCATGCGAAGTAAGTTAAAGGAATTGGTTGCTTCATTGACCCTCTTAATTTGTTCTCTAATACACGGCATTCATAACTATAGCTCAAAGAAATGCAATAAATTACTTAAAGACAAATATTCCATACAGCAATATTATCGTAAATATTTCAATGCCAAAAACGCGTGCACTTCCACTTCTCAATAGCTAAGTGCGCTTATCTTCAGCACCGTGATCGTCAATGTTCGGTCTTGATTACAAAATGTTGAGCTTCTTTTAAGAACTGGCCGTAATATTTTTGCAGTTAACATGGGAATAATAGTTCCTTGCGGGATAGAATAACGAGAACACATAGTTGTAATTTCTTGAGTTTCCAAAAGGTCTTAAACACGAAGGATACATAGGAAAGAAAAGGAGCGAATTGGTAATTTGTTATTACATCTTTTGTAAAAACAAATTAATCAGAAAACAAATATCAACTTCATTAATATTTTTTTTGTAAAAGAATAGGATCTTGATCTGTTCATTATTCCGACCAGTCGCCGGTTTACATTATCCTACTGAACCCCGCCCATCTCTTAATCTTCATTAACCCTCTTTAAAGTTCCATCGACTCCCCAGAGGTAGGTAACGACCCCGCTGGGAACCCCTGGTTTAGGTGTTGACCAGAAATGGAAGGAAAGACAGACGTTACTATCGTAAACAATTTTTTACGTATCAGGGGCTACTACAAACGGATTCTGAATACACATCGAGTTAGCGAAATTAATTTACTACATCTAGGAACAAGATTTATTCACTTTTTCGATATCAGGATCCCACAATATGAGTTTTTCTAATAAAAAGGTTATTTTCACTGCAGCATTACTTTCTTTTTACTACGTACGTACGTAGTATACGAGAGATAAAACCTAAAAAATTCTTCATTTCTAACTTTAACAAACTATGGAGTTTTAAATTAAATTTCATTCGATAGTTTTAGATTAGGATCTCCAGGAAGGAAGGATGACGTGTGGCCAACAGCTCGTCATTGAAGGTACTATACCGGCATTCCTCTGGAATTGATTGGAGGGAATCATGGAAATAATCTATCTGAGTAGTCGTCCTGTAGATATCTTATAATCAATCATCAGGTAATGTAACTTCCTTATCTACCCATGTTTTCTAGTGCTCTGTGAGGTGTGAGTGGGAAATTTTATTTCGTTAGCAACGCCATAAAATATTCGTTCTCCGTGTTCCTTTTGTAAATCAATTCCTTCACATGGGACACGACAAGGCATAAGAGTCCAAATCTGTGGAACATTTGCAGATGCAAATACTAGTTTCTATTAGATGTGTTCAAATCTTTCTTCCTATACATTTTTGCCAATTATACTGGTATCTTACTTTATACAGCATTCAACTTAATATACTCCTTAGTTTGCGAAATTCGCAATTTGCAATTGGCAATTGCAATTGGCAGCAATTGCAGCAATTTGCAACAACATCAACAGCAACAGCAATTTGCAATTGGCAATTTTCATGAAAAAAATAACGATCACTTGGTACGTTTATTTGCCAAATCGGCTATGTAAGGTAAAAGTGAAGACAGAGGGAAGGGATATTGGAGCTCAAGAGAAAACAGCTCCGTGATTACGAAGCAGCTTTTTTTCATGTCAGGGCGCTAGTCTCTAGGCAGAGGTTGGCAGTCCAAGTATCTATACCTCTGCTTTTGCCTTGACAGTTCGAAAAGCATCCAATGACGAGCAGCTGAACGATTTCTTAATATTAGTCTCTAATCTCTGTGCACTACTCAACTAACATAGGTAGATATTAAGTTGAATTATTTAGCACCGAGTGTTGTTGGTAAGAATTTAAAAAGAAAATATGAGCTCACTTGTAATGAAAACTATTTGCAAAGTGAAATTAGATACATATTTTGGCTTTTTTTTCTTTTTCGTACTGTTCGTGAGAGAAATGAATGATTGGCGCGCGATCAAGAAAACGTGCACTGATAGCAGAGTTATATTTATGTCCACAACAAAACTAGGGACCATCTCAGCATTGCTCAAAGGATTAGAAAACTGGACGAAACACCTGATCGAAATGAGGGTCATTGACACAGAAGCTGAGGTACTTGTTACAGGTAATTTCGTCTATTATAATTTTACAATACAAATGGTAACCAATTCATTGTAGTATATCTTTAAAATAAATATTATTTTCCTTTCTTCAAGATCAGTCTAGTGTGTAATTGCCCAGAAACAGGTTGCAAAAAAGATTTTACTTGGCGCTTAAATTTGTGTATCGATTTTAATTGTTTCATGTCAACTGGCAATATGTTGTAAAATGAACGTGGTATTATAAGTGACTTTTTTTTGCAGTAAGCTGTTGATACTGACACTTGATGCTTTTTGATTTCTACGTCGTGTGCTACAGTAATAGACACCTACGTTTGCTGAAAATATGTTCCCCAAATATGTTCCATGTCAATCATTCAATCATTCCATCATGCATTCATTCACCATCCAACGGACATTACTCGAATTCATCTTCCTTTACTTCAATAATTAATTGGAAGTAACTTATTCATTTTGCCTCTTACAATAAGCCTTATTATTGTACTTTTCTTCTCTTTGTTATAAGCTGCATCTCTTTTTGTTTTGTATCCGATAAAGAACCTAGGCATTTAAAATTCTTAATGTCCACGGAAGACAGAGATTTAGGTTACAATTTTTTCTCAAAATTCTGATTCACGTTAAAGAGGATATACCGTTTCAAATAGTTTCACCTCATAACCTTGATTAAGCGGCCACCTCAAATAACGGCTATTTGTATCCGGAATTTTGGTGATCGCTTGATGTCGTGTTTCATTGTAGTTTTACGAAACTACACCCGCTGGTTTTGCCCGCTGGTTTCCCGCTGCGGCCCACAGTGCGGGGGCTGGGGCCAGATGCCGCCGCGCGGCGCCTGGTGTTCCGCTCCCTCGGGCGGGCGACGGAGCCGGCCCCGCCGCCACCGCCGCCGCCGCCGCCGCCGCCGCCGCCGCCGCCGCCGCCGCCGCCGCCGCCGCCGGAGTCGTCGTTGGTGGGGACGCCGACGTCTTCATTCCGCACGTAGCCAACCGCCGCTGTTTCGCCTTGTTTTTCGCCGCCTTCGTCATTGAAGCCTCCACCTGAATCTTCTAGTTCGTCTCCATTGTCGTGTTCGTCGCTACACTCCTCTCGTCATCTCCACATCAGCCTTTTTTTTCCACTCCGCTCTCTCTCCTGCTGCTCCTCCGCTCCCCTTCTTGCTACTCCTCCGCTCTCTCTGTTGATACCTCTCCGCTCTCTCTTGCTACTCCTCCGCTCTCTCGCCTACTATTCCTCCGCTCTCTCTCTCCTACTCCTCCTCCGCTCTCTCTCTACTGCTACCTCTCCGCGCTCTCTCCTACTATTCCTCCGCTCTCTCTCATACTACTCTTCGGCCCTCTCACCTACTACTCCGCTCTCTCTCCTACTACTCCTTCGCTCTCTCTCTCTCTCCTACTACTCTTCTGCTCTCTCTCTTCTACTACTCCTCCGCTCTCTCTTTCTTACTACTCCTCCGATCTCTCTTATGCCACACTTCTACCTGTTTCTTCTCCACCTTTATCTTCTCCGTCTTTTTCTGTCTACACTCCGTCTACTATTTCGTCGGCTTCATCACTGCATTCATTCCTGTCATCGTTTATGCAGCCATCTTCTTCTTAGTGTCTTCGCCATCTTCGCTTTCACTTGCGGCGTCTGTTGCCACCACTTTTACGTTCATTTCTCTTATTGCTTTTATAATAAGATGTATGTTATAATAAATATGTTCATTATACGCAATCTAAAATCAAGGGAATTACTGATTCATAAATGAACGAAACAAGTGTGCCCACGACCATGTTCAATGGCTCAGATCAGTCAATTTCACATACACTTGATACTGTTCTCTCAACTTGGAATTTCGGTCGTGTTGGCACGAATGCGAAATCTACCAAACACGGATCCGATCTGGTCGTGCCCAGACAGCGCCAATGATGTGCTATCAGTGACTACTTAACTGATGCATGGGATCTGATCAGTCCAAGATTTGAACGAAGGAACCACTGCAAGAAGCAGTCAGGAAGACTGCAACGTCATGATAGAAGATGTGCATGCATTAATGGAGTCGGAGCCAGTAAGTGCGGAAGGACACGAAATTCAACTTATTGTTCAATTTCTATTTGAAAATGGGGTTATTTCACTTTAAGTTGTCTACGATTCCCCTTGGGGCCCGGGGCAATGTAGTCGCTCTCTCCGAAAAAAATTAAAAAGTGAAAGTTATATCAAGAAACTGTATGGGTATTTTTATTTCAACAAAAGTTACGTTACAAAAGTTAAACAAAAATTATAAATGGAATTTTTCAATTTTTTACTAATTTGTTTCCCATTAGTCTCATTGTCGGGACCCTTGATCTGTCGACTGGGCGATTGCCCGGTCTGTCCATGTCTAGCGCCGGCACTGAATAGCGGTTTGTTTGACCACATATAATGACATTGTAGTGTACGACTATAAGATTTTCGCAATGGCGGGATACAATATTTCTCTTTTCAGTTATTGCTAAACAAATGAAATAGAGAACTGTACGTGACGTAATGGGGAGAAGTATCTGTGCACGTTTTCTTGCGTCCCAGAATCTCTATCCCTCTCGTTTGCTTCACAAGGTTGAATTACAAACAAAGTAACAGAGCGTTTTTGTTGCATTTGAAAACAAGAAAGAAGAAAATATCTCTCTTAAAAATACTTCAATTAGAGTATTTGTTAGTCTTAACTTATTTCTAATTCAAACAAATTAACATTGTTAGGATTTCCACTTCCATGATGCAATGGAATATTTGCTGTAAATAATTTTATTTGTTTTTTTGCACTGCAATTAGATAAATGAGACACATTATTCTTTAGTAACATGCATCAAGTGTTTCGATGTACCAGTAAGGTCACATTATCAAGTACGTGCCCCATCAGTTATAAAACTACAAGTTTAACTTTCTAGTTGACTAACACGTAGCTATTCTTAAGCCGCTCTTAAGCTTCTGAGTGCAGCTAACAGCCATTAATTTCGTCCCATACACAAGATCGCGACAGCGGCTTAAGACGAACATAAAAGAAGGCGTGAAAGAGGCCCTGTCCCGCTCTTTGCGCTGCATGTTGCATAAGGCTCGCACGAACACGCACAGCAGCCGCTATCATCACGAGATATTCGCCAGAAACATAGCTAGGAGGGGGCGGGGAACGATCGCAACACGTGAACATTTTCACTCAAATATATAGAATAGAATTTCACTGCTGTAATTAAATATTACATTTGTTGGTTTTAAAGAAATGTTCATAATTTAATTTAAGAGTTTTGTAATAAGAAATTATTGTAAGTAAAAGGTGCAATTACCACAATTGATGACTTTAGTTAAAACATAGTACATAATACTGGCAGCCATAGCGACCGATTAAGAACGTTTCTGTGTATTGGATCCGAATAGAAGATTTGAAGGTCTGAAAGTCCTGTACAATTTTATTATAAATTTTAAATACGGCTTGTAGTTTACCTCTCTTTCATATTTCTCGCAAGTACCTAATTTTTATGAGTACGAAATGATTTTTGCTTTCGTGATATTACACTATTTTGTTTTCAAAGAGAACAAAAGAGTATTTATTATACTTATATTCAACACACTTTTTCTAATGAATTAGTGAGGGAGGTCGCCCTGGGAGTCAACATCTCCAGATCCGTCTCTGAATCCTGGGAACGTGGAGTGCACCAGTGGCATGTTTGACGTGTGTCTTATGCGGCCCTTGCGTAACTGCTGCAGAGCTCTGTACCGCTCCATTAGCAAACCACGAGCAGCCGTCAAAAACAATGTCGTTAACGACGACAGCCTGGTCTTAACGTCCATTACATGTTGTATCGTAACCATTCGGTGCAGTAATAGACAGTGTTCTAGCATTAAATGACGGAAGTACAAAAAGTTGATACTTACAGAAGTCAAAACAAAACATTTCTGTTGAACAGGTAGTTACACACATTAAACGTTCGATTTGTGTTGAAAAGGCATGGTATTAAATTAGTTGTACAGTTGCTGGTATTGATCTTATGTCCGATGACTTATAAATGCAGAAAATGTCTCAACAAAATGGAAATTTTATTGACTCTTCGTTAGTATTCAATTAAATAAAGTAAAGTGAAGGAACTTACAAATTTATTTTCTTGTTCATAAGACTCGCTTCTTAACATCTCAATTAAATTGTTAAACATTTGTCCATCTCTCTATATGATCGAATTCTTTTCAGAAGACATCTGACAACCTCAAATATTACATTTTTTGTGAATTTTAATTGTAGCAAACAATCAGTGTATACGTAGCCCGAGAACTACACGTTATACGCAGCTTAGTTTCAGTTAATTCTCGAAATACTGTAATTCACGCTTAACTATTGATATTCCAGAGAACCAGTAGAATTAGCCTGGTGAAAAGATCATGACATTTAAACTAGTAGATTTGAGAAAAAGGCGCTCAAGAGTGGAACAACCATAAAGTCCTTTAATACTTAATGCCCTTTCGCGGTAGTAAGACATTGCCTGAGTTCAAGAGGTATATAACCCGACACTCTCTCGTCTGTTTATTAAAGACAGATTCTCAAGTCTGTTTATTAAATTTTCATATTTTTCGAATTGACAAGTTTTTATCGTAGTTTTCTGAAACAGAAAACACGTACTGCAGAAAAAGTTCTCTCTACCATCTGCGTTCTTTTGATATTTTGCATTCCATCCTTTATTACATGATTACATAAACTATTTAATTTTGTATCAATGTACAAAGCGGATTGTTCACAAAGTTCTGTTTGTTAATCCAAACTCAGTAATTCAACATTCGTCTTTAATACTTTACTACTTTGCCCAATACTGTTCTCATAATAGTCAGTCCCAAGAATACCAAAATATGAAACCGGATTATTGAATGTAGTAGATTTGAAGAGCAAGCTCTATCCCGTATTTTGAACGCAGCTCACACTTTGCGATTCAAGAATTGATTCGTTATTGAAAATTTAATGCATACTTGCAAGAGAAAGCGAATATTTTACAAACGTTTCCCTCGAAGATAAGGAAAAGGTGTTTGATGTTTGTGTTAATTGACGCAACACATTTATGAGAAGTTACTTTCTCTTTAGAGCTCTTTACGTAATCTTCCGGAGAATGTCTAAACAATTAAAAATGATACAAAAGTAAATAAAAATAATAATTACTCACTTAAAAATCCAGCATGTGGTTACCATATCAAAAACCTTTGAATATTATCTTCAATGATTGATTGATTTTTCGTGTTTCCGGGCGCGTCAACTGCTTTGGTCATGAGTCCCGTTAGTGTAGTGCATGTTTTTTCTCGGGAGATGGAGGTGATCTTCCCCCCACTGGATGGCGAGATCCGGCGCCGACCTACCGTCGGCTAGTGGGGTTTCCCCCTAACCAGGACTCTCCCACCAGCGGGGTACCGCCCCAGCCGGGACAAGCTCTAAGCTCCCGACCGCTCTCCCGGAATATGTAGTAGTGTAGTGCATGTTAGTGTAAGTGTGTGTAAGGGGAGAGGATAGGATAAGGAAGAGGAAGGAAAGATCGCGCGCGGTCCGTGGCCCGTTTGGTATGGTACTGCTCCGGCATTCGCCTGGCGTTGATAGGAGAAACCATGGAAAACTACCGATCAGAGCAGCCGGCCGCTAGAATTCTCCTCCAGACAGCGACTGAATTCGACCTAGCTGAAAAGCTAGTGTCGAA